>JARJDQ010010723.1:0-23542 GCA_030264215.1 Geostiba sp. GC000077 | reverse complement strand
CCAGGAAATATGCCCCATTTTCCAACGAGTGTATCGCAAATTTTGAAAAATAGCTTAAATTTGAAAGCATATTTAGGGCACTTGCCGCCACCCCCTCAGGGGGCGGCAAGTGCCCTAAAATGGGAAGAAAATTAAAGAGCGCCTCTTTGACTATGCACATAGCTAAAGAAACTTAAAATTGAAGCACGCGTTCAGGAAATATGAACGATTTTCCTTGGCGTGTTTTCAGAAATTTTGTAAAATTGGTTAATTTGAAAGCATATATTAGGGGCACTTGCCGCCCACATCTCCAGCATTGCGCCTGTGAGTTTATCAGCGGTCGAGGTGTAGAATCGTTGTTCAACCCCGTAGCCCGCGCATTGAATTCTTCTTCTTCTTCAATTCATGTTTCAAATAGTTTGGTGTTAAGATAAAATAGAACATCAAAACGACCGTGAAGCATCGGGAAATTTATAACACCCAGTGCCATGCAGATGATGCGGGGCATAGGGCAAACTAATATATTCTGAATCACATAAAACATATGGATTGCTTGCGTTGCATTAGGGTGTTTCTGTCTCGCTTTCTCAGCAGTGCTTTTTGAACGCACACAGTATTTCGTCACTATTCTGCTTATAAAATGCACAATGTACACATTTTTCAGTCTCAAAACAAAAACTAAACTGGTAACAATTATCCCCAAATGCAAGAAATTCTTGTTCGTATGCATGTCGGTTTGAATGCCAACTTGTTACAATAACAATTTTTATTTATGCATCGGTTCTTTACAAACACATAAATATCCAAATTCTCGCATGTTACGCTTACGCTACGCCTAGCATCCACCAACTCAATCCGAACTGAAAGAAAAACTATTGGTCACACACCCAAAAGGAACAGCTCACAATTAAATCCACACCCCAGCTGCCATCATTGCACGATGACAAGACCATTGCGAGCGTTCATGTGTGGAAATAGTCACCAACATATTCTGCATCTTGTAACATAAAAGCTAACAATAAATAACAAATATCAATTCGCAGCAAGTAAGAAGTAGCATTGAACATATTACAGCCGACGCGCGGGGGGCGGGGCGAACAAACAATGCAAACGTTGTTGCCTTTGAAACAAAAACAGAAAGTGAAGTGAAAAGTTAAAACGATTGATATTCAAATGTTGACTCACTCGTAATCGTAACAATCATAAACATATCATTAATACAAAATAAAAACGTAAACGTGTTACCCCCCGCTGAGGGGCCGAAAAGAACGAACTTAAATGCTACATTGCTCATTACAACATAGTAATCGTAGTGTCGACACTTCCTACATTGAGCAAAATGTAAAAAAAAAAGTATGCATGAAAACTAAATATTCCAACTGAATATGCAAATGAAAAAAAAAATACAACAGATACACGTGTGAAAATTATCAAATAAACATATTTGGCATTCTGCGTACAATCAAATTTTCCGCTTTGATTCCCCAAACACGAATCAAGTTTTGATTAGCCCAGCCACTCTCCAAAATCCGAAATCCAAATAGTCCAAATATTGAAACAATTTCATGCGTTTTTTTTCGCACGCAAACCATCCCCGCATCCCCTTCAACAACGTAATGAATGCTACGGCTGCGGTAAAAAAACGTATCATTTTACAATGTACATTTCTACAATATCGTAATCGCCTTCGATCTTGTTTGCAGTTGTAATTGCAGAAACGAAGAATGCTGGCTTGCTTTCCAACATCCCTTAATTTATACACACATATCGTCGGTGCTACGCGCGCGCGCAGTCCTGTCTTCCATTCGCGCACATTCTTTAGTCGTGAGTTCCGAGTTCCGCTTTAAATAATTTTACACATTAATTACAGTTAGTAGTGTCTTGTCGTCGTCGTCGTCGGCGGCGCCACCATGTGTTCCACTTACAGTTACAGTTACCGATAACCGATAACAGTTACAGATTATCCCATTCTCGTGTCCTAGGTTTTAGTTTTTACTTTTATTTTACTGCTCGCCCTGATAGCTCGCATCCATTCCGAATGAATCGAGCAAGCTTATTAGTAGATATCTGACTAGTCATGTTGCCATCCGCCCCAAGACGCTCCCGGTGCTCCATCTTGCCTGCGATGACATGTTGATTCTACGGCCGATCAGCCGTCCTAGACCAACTCATCAGTGTAGTATTTCACCTTGCCAGTGTGTGTCTGCATTAGAATATTCTCCCATTCTGCAACCAAACAAACATTCCGCAAGCATTAATCACAGAATCACATTATCACACACAGTGTAATTAGCAAAGAATGCGACTGCGACGGCGATGACATACCTGCGCCGACATAGCTGACCAACTGATCGACCTGCGGCGTCACCTGTGCGCTGACCTCCGGCTGCAGGAAGCGACTGACAAAGTCGGCGCACACGTCGCCGCTGAGCAGCTGCTCGTTGATGCCGAAGCCGAAGGTAATGTCCGAGGTGGCATGGCGGTCGCCGCCGCTGCTGAGGATCACCACCGCCGGCCGATGCTTCTCCACGTGCGCATGCACCGGCGGCGCGTAGACGACGTCGTCCTCATCGTCGGGTTCAGGCAGGGCCGCGTGCGCCTGCAGCGAGCGGATTTGCATCTCCTCGATCGACTGCACATCGCGAATGTTCGGCGGCATTTGATACAATTGCGATTGCTCAGACACTTGTTGAATAACCTAAAATAAAGAAAAAATAAAATGTATGTAAAACGCAAAGAATTGACGGCAAACATCTATCTACCTGTTGCGGAATATTTATAATCTCTTCCTCCTGCTGGTCTTGCCTAAACATGAAGACAGGATTGTTGGGCTCGTTGGCAGCCGTCTTGCCACAACCCTTCCTGTGTTTATTGTCCTTTTCTATGTGCTTGGCTGGTGGTACCTGCGGCGGTTGCAAGGGCTTTGCGCCATTGCTGATAATACTCGGCCAGTCGTGCACCTGCTGCGCCTGCGCATGCGCAGCGTCCACCGGCAGCGCGTTCGTGCTGCAGTTGCTCTTGGCCTGGTTCACCTTGTTATTGCGTATCTCCGGCCAGTTCTGCAGCGAACTCAAATCAGTATCCGTTTCCTTATCCCTATCCCTATCCTTTTCCTTGGCCACCGTCTTCGCAAGGCTGTGCGCCTCTTTGCACTCCTGCTGAACGGGCGTAGTCGCCGCCGGCGGTGGGTTTGGATTCGTGATCGTGTTCACGTTCACATTTAGCGAAATATTAGGTGCGATTGCTGAGGTTTGCGTGGTCTGGGTAGTCTGGGTAGTCTGTGTAACTGTGGGTACGGGTGCGGGGGCAGCTGGTGGCGGCACATGTGGCACGTCCACCACCTGCTTCTCCTCGCTGAACTTTCGCCGCTCGGACGGCAGCCGATTCCACTTGGGTCGCTCCGAGCTCTTGGCCATGTCCGCGTAGGACACCTGCGATTTGTTCTCGCCATCAGCGTCGAGTGGCAGCGAATGCACCGACTCATTATCCGAGGAGTCGCTTTTCCGCCGCGGCGATGAGACGCGCAGGCTGTGAAACTCCGCGGGGCGCGTGACGGCAGCCGCTTGCGGCGGATTGCCGCGGCTGCCCAGCGAATTCCGCCGCTTCTTGCTCTTCTTCTTCTTGGTGACGTAGATAAAGTCGGCGATCTCGACGTTCTCCGCCGACGTGCTGCTAGCGGGCATCTGCAGCTGCTCCGAGCTGACCACCCATGCCTTGTGCAGCATCCTCGACTGCCGGTCGGCGTTGGACTTGGTCGGCCGCAGCGGCGCCTTCTCCTTCACATCAAGCGCCTCAAAGCGGCAGGAGAACTCCTCCAGCTTGGTGGTGGACATCTCCTCCATGCTGTTGGACTTGTGCAGCATTGAAGACGATTTCTTGCGCTGCCGCTTGGACTTTGTCTTATCATCGCTGGCGAGCGTGTGCGAGTGCTGCTTGTGCAGCTTCTTCTTGGCCTTGTCCTCGGTGCCCTCGATGAAGCTCACCAATTTATCAATGTCCTTGATGATGTCGGCGCGATGGCCTTTGATATCCGCCGCGTTGATGACATTCTCGGTGGTTTTCTTCTGCTTGGCTTTGCGTTTAGTGCTGGCGGCGGCGGTGGAGGAGGAATTCGCACCGCTGCCGCTGCCAAGTGAGGCAGCGCTAAGCAGCAGCGCATTATCATTCTCGTCCAGCTTCTTATTCACGAGCCCATGGTGCTGCACGGTCTGGTGCTGTAGGTTGCCCTTGCGCAGGGTGCCGTCGATGTTGTGGATGGCATTGGAGCTGGGCAAGGCGTTCGCGTTCGCCAGCGCGGCAAACGCAAGCGGATCGTCCACCTTGGCACAGATTGGAATTGACGCCTTGCTGATGAAGGTCGACTCGAGCGGGGCGGCGTCCATGGCGTCGATCTGCTCCATGCCGGAGATGTCGGCGCCCGCCCGACGGCGCTGCTCCTGCTGGCGGGCGCGCTCCTCCATGAAGTACGCCTTGTCAACGTGCGGCGCGCCGGCGTTGACGTTGCACGGCAGCGAGCCGCCCTCGCGCTGCCGCGTGCTCACCGTCTTCGGGCGCGGCGCTTTCGCCGACTCGTACTCGTAGAGCTCCTGCTTGGCGAGGTCGTTGAGGCTGCCGCCGTGCGTAAGATTCTCAGAGACGGATGAAGGCTGACGACGCTGTCGCTGGCGCTTCTTCGCCGTGCTGCTGAAGTGACGCGCCGGCCCCGATGCGTTGTGCGCGTGCTCCTTGCGCAGATTGTCTTCGGCATCAATCAGCAGCGTCTGCAAAAAAGCGCAAGCAATTTGCAATCCAACAATTCATAACCTCAACGTCCGCCAACAACTTACATTGAACAATTTGCTCTTGGTCTCTCTGTCCTTGGGCGTTTTGTACGTGATGGCCTCGTCGAGGAGTGCGCGCAGCTTCAGCTCGTCCAGGTTGGTCACCGAGTCCTCCTGCAACCACCAACGCAGCGTTACGTTAACAGCACCGCACACGGAACAATGCGTGGTGACTGGCGACGGGTGGAACAATGACTATGATATTCAGTCCGTCGGACCGTCGGTCCGCCAGCGCAGGAATAGGTTATGGGCAAGAAAGCGTACACACTGCACACAGCGCGGCGTGCTGGTCGGCAATGCCGCAAAGGCGAAAGATACCGCTGTTGCAAAATGTGCGCTTATCTCCACCCGACAATCGAATGACAATAGCATATGACAGCGCCATTCCCCGACGAGGCGCGCGTTTGACATTCGACGACATTCGACAAATTACAACCACAACCGGTCGCCATGGCGACCAACGTTATAAATAAATATTAAAACAAAACACTATGACGGGGACGGGGTGGGGGGAGAAGAAAAGAGAAAACTTCACCTCGGCAAGACTGTTGGTAGTTGTTGCATTGGTCGCATTCGCTGGATGATTCTCGCTGGTGGACATCAGTGCGGCGCTGGACGTCGACGTGGTGCACACGGCGCTATAGACGGCCTTGGTGCGCACCGGCGGTGGCTTTGCGGCCGCGTCCGGCGACGCCGTCGGCTGCGAGGGCGACGAGTGCGACGACTGCGGCGGCGCGCCCACCGCCACGTGCGGCCCGTTCTCAAACGTCTTCGTCATGACCACCCCACCAGTACACGCGCGGAGGGCTTCGGCTGTGGTCGCACGCGGGGCACACTGATCACGGCTGCGTCGCGCTCCGCGCCGGCATGCTCACATTTCCTTCCGCCGCGGCGCCGCTTCCGTCATCTGGTCGGCCATTATTTGCACATACACACACGCGCGGACTCACCTTCACACGATGCCTTGCTTTGCGCACTAAATTTATACCTTGTACGCCTTGTACTTGTGCACCACACACGCAGCCAACGCACTGCGAAATGTTTGGTGGCGTTGCAGCTCTTTTGCAGCTTCTAGCGGGCTTCTTCTAGTGTCCTGCTAGAGCGTTTGCACGGTTTGCACTATTGGCACTACACTGTCCGTCGTCAAAAGGCTCGTCGCGGCGGCGTTAGTCCGTGGGATGAAGCTCCCAAAACCGCCGGCCAGCCAAATCACAAAGTCACCGCCGTGTCGCAGACACCCCGACGCCCGTCCCGAGCGCGCACGTTGCGATTATTTCGCGTTCAGCAGTCCAGATGCAGCCTCTTTTGCGCTCGCGCTCGCCCACCGATGATGCACCGCGAGCGAGTGATCCGTTGACAGTTGACAATGCAAATAACAGGGACCTTTTTCTCCCCATTCTCCCGAAGAAGTGCGTTACCAACCCACAAAGCTAAAATCCCTAGCGGAACTTCCACAAGGTGTGGCAAAGCATTTCACATTTGACACACGGCTCGGCAATGCGAACAAAATATCAAGTTGAGCATTTACAACACTTGGTGCAATGTAAAAGTTACCAGGTTCTAGGGGAATTTTACTTTGCAACTGCAGGCAAGTTCAAATTCTCGCCGTACTATCAGCTGATTACGTCGCCTCGTCGCCGCGATAGCACGACTCTGAAGTAAACATTTTAGCGCTAATTGATTGCCGGCGCAATGGTGTGATACCAGCAGAAACCAAGCAAAGCCGGGCGCGATTGCAGGCCTTGCAGTCACAGCGATGGCACGCAATGACGACTGCCACGCCGTCCTCCACCTCCAGCACGCCGCCGCCGAAGCAGCTCGAGAATGACATCAAGTACCTCATCATCCCGATCGTCGTGGTGGTGGTGATAATGATACTCTCAGCGCTGGTAAAATCATTGCAATTTGCAAAAGTTCTTCCTCATTCCCAACTGCTGCCAACAGTGATTCCCACACATGTCTGCATTTTCAGGTGTATCTCATGGCGAAACGCCGACACAATCAGCAGGTGCGCGAGATCATCCTCTCGCTGTACGATCTCGATTACGACAGGGACGAATGGGAACCGCTCAACTCCTACGACCACGACAGCTACGACGCGGTGGGCCGGTGGCAGGAGCAGGAGGGAGGGGAATACAACACTTCATATGTTTAAGTTTAACAAGTTTAACAACAACAGTGATAAAACCAAAAAACTAAAGAGAGAAAATAAATTATTTTGTTTACACTGGCTTTACACACTGTCATCATCATCAGAAGCCAAATCATCTTTGTTTAATACAAACATTGATTGTTCAAATGCATCAATTTCATGCTCATTGGCATTAAAATCAAAGAAACTCACCTCATCTTCATGCTTGAGCATATCATTTATCTTGTGTCTAAATGCCAGTGGCACGCCGCGATTGCAAATCTCCTCGACAATCAGCGATAAATCAGCGTCGTAATCATCGTGCACATCGCCAAAGAGTGAATCATCCATCCTTTGAACAGATTGAACATGCTTAGTGCTTGTTTGCTGTTTTGCTTTACTTTTCTGCTTCTTTGATGGTTTCGCCTTGACCTTTGACTCGTTGAATCGCGCAACAAGCTCGGGAAACGCCGCATTGACAAGGTGCTGCGGCTCAATTGTCGCGAACACCTTTTCATGCTCCGTGGTAATTTGCTCTGGAGGAATCAAAGGAAGCAAACGCGTTTTACACCAAATAATTTCATAACAAGCGATGCCTTTGGGCGCGCGCTTCTTCTTTATGTACTCGGGCGATGTGATCGCTGGTGCGTGCGGATTGTGCACCAGCCAGCGCGTCAGGATAGGAAACAGCTTCTCAAAGGCGTAGATCTCTTCCCATTGGAGATGTCTTCGTGTGAAATCCTAAATAAAGCATACATAATAGTTATTTATGCATCAAGGCAGTAAAGTTGCTGCTCTTTTGCTTTACAGTTTTACTTTAATGCCTGGGCATAGAAAAACTACTTTAGTGCCAATTTTTATGCTTTTAATGCCGTTAACTTAGTGCCGATTTTGCAAAAACAACGTTTTTGTTGAAAAATCAAACTCACAATAAATTTCTCCAGTTCGGGCATATTCCAGCTCAAATCCAACGTGTTGACGACCTCCTTCTCGTGGAGAAACTCCCCGATGAGTTCCTCATCCGGAAATGCGTCGTTTTGGAGAGCCTTGGCACGAATTTGCAGCTCAAGGCGAATGTTTGCATGCTCCTCGTTTGTCCTGCAGCCCTTCGACGTGCCGCACTGCAGGCAACCGCAACGAGTGTGCGCCGCTTTCTTCCCGATGTGCGAACACCCTGCGCAACGCTTCGAATCGTTGACGATGGCGTCCAGGCGCTCGTAGTGCTTGGCATTGCTTCGCCACGCACGGATTTCCTCCAGAACATTTGCTTCTGAAACGACGGCGAAGAAACGCAGCGTGGATTCTTTGCCAATGCCAAACACGCCTTCGTTGTAGTCGGAGCCGCAGAGCAATGCCAGCGCAATGATTTTATTCCTACCAAAATCTTTTTACTGTTGTTACCTTCATGTGTTTTAAAGCAAAGCATAAAACAAGTTTAGTATAACTACCAATTTGTTCCTTGCTGATGTTAAGATTGTACACATCAATGCTGCCACCAGATGATGCTTGAGCACCTTGCATTGATATGGAGAAGTTTCTGTAGACGACGTGTGCACCGTAAGCGAAACAATCTGAATCCTGACTGATACACCCTTCAACCAACTATAAACGAGGTTTTGGTTGAACTTTATTTCAAGTTTTCAATAGAGAAGAGAAAATTGTACCTTTTGCTTGTTTAAATGTGCACACATTGCTTCAGCTTCACCCTTCCCAGTGACACACACCAGTCCCATCAAACCCAACATCTCCTTGCACTGTTTGAGAGTGTGGTCAAAGCGTGATCTGCCCTTTCCAGCCTCTTCTGCTCCTGCTTTATTGCCTTGTGCTGCTGGTGCTCTTGGTGCAGCTCCCTTGAACTGTATCCCATTACGCGCGGCGATTGTCTTGTATTTCAGCGTCGGCGCCTTGCCCTCCAGCACGAACACCATCTGCACGTCGTGCAGGAGGAGGAAACACGTACGAAAGTATAAATTCCTGCGATTGAATCAAGAATCGTCATTAGTCCGAATGTTACGATCATTGCAGTTTCGTATTTTTTACCTCAGATACATCTTCGGCTGGACTTGATAATCGGCGATGCATTGCGCCTGGCACACCCAGCCGGAGAGATCGATGGCGACGCGCTTGCCCTGCAGCTCGTAGAGCGGCTTACGCTCGCAGTACGGCTGCAGGATGCTCCACAAGTCTTTAATACCCATTTTATTATGCACATGCACCGATTTCAGTTTGCAACCGACATTTTGTATTTTTGAGGTTGAAGTTTTTTGAACGAGACGAAATCGCGACATCTAGAGTGAACTAGCGGTACTTACTAAAACCGCCGTCGATATTACAGAGTTCTATACGCGCCGACAGTGTCGACATCCAGCGACGAAAAGAAATACTTTAACATGTTTATTTTTTTATGTATGGAAACGCTTAAAAACATGAAATAAATGCAACTATACTTATTGTCCTGGTCCGCTGAGCGACTTATCCATGAACTTCTTCTTGGAGAAGCACAACCACCACTTGCTGGGCTTGCCATCTTCACCGAAGACACGGTCACAGACGCGTAGACCTACCTCTTGTCTCAGTTGAGTTAAATATGTCCTGAGAAAATCTTTAAAAACAAAAATTGCAATTTTGAACGCAAAAAACGCAACAATAAATGCCTACCAGCATCGGCAGGACTCTCCGGCTTGCCGTACACGGAATTTAGAGGAAACCCTTGATCACCAGGTATATCAAACCTGGAAATTGCCAGGGTATACATCTCATTTTGCCCTTGACTCTTATTGGAGCACTTTTGCAGCTTCTTCAAGCACTCTGTGATGTACAGCGTGATGTAGATCAGCAGGCGGTCGGACTCGGACTTGATTTCGTAGGTGCGGAAGAAAACGTTGGCCTTGAAGTAGTAGAGGGACTCATCAATGATGTCCATCTCACAGGCTGGCCCAGCAGCAAATTGTGGTGCTGGGCCTCTGAAGGTGGTTTTGAAGGGGAGGATTGCAGTGTTGCCGACCGATTGGGTCGAGTTGGCGAGTTGCGAGTGATACGCCTTTGTTACAATAAGAAACAAAACGTTTATAGTGATTATACATAAACAATTCATAAAACAAATGAATCATCAACTGTGGGTTGTAAGGTGGGTGTGACATGTTCGGAAAACTGCACTTACAGGCATTTTGATGAGGAAATGTGAGCGCCGAAGAATGGATAATGTCTTTGGTGGCTATCAGCCACTCTTGGCGACCAGTTTTGGTTGTGTTTTGTATGATTTTCCGGCTTTTCAGGCGATGACTGTACGCGGTGGATTCACCTCCCAAGCGAAGTGTAATGTGTGTTGCCTATAGCAATTTCCAAGAAAATCGTGTCGGTGAGTCGTCATTGGTCCGTTTTCGAATTTACGCCTTGCCAATCGTGGCTATTCGTCTGAAATCGTGCTCACGCTTGCTGTTATTTGTTGAATATTTAGATGAAAAACTTACACGAATTTCCGTTTGGCGCTAGCGCGGTTTGTAAGTGATTTTTGTTGATTTGGGTTGATTGTTGAAAGGATCGAGGGGTATCAATAAATAAAATGCAAATCCATGGCAATTATTCGACAAAATGCAATAAATCCGACGTTATTTTCATAAAATTCGCACACGCCGCGCGACGGCGCACGCGCACCCTGCACACTGAATTCAAATTCCAAGTTGCACTTTCAGTTTCACACGCACACACACCTCCCAAAACACGACTTGACAGGACGTAGAGGACTGTGGTGAATCGCAAATCGCAACATGGCGTCGCTGATAAAGGTGGCCCGCTCGCTGGCGAAACTGCCCAAGAACAACGTCTCGTTGAAGGTAATTCCCACTGTTGGCCATCACCCCGTGCACTTGAATAACACTCGCTGCGATGTGATTCGGCCATCGCCATTTCACAACGTTACGAGTCTCAAAACCTAAACGTCATTACGTAATTTACGCGATTTTGCCCATTTTGTATGCGGCGCATTTCTGGAGTGTTGAAGATGCTGTGTTGTAGGCGCTCTCCACCGCGGCGAAACCCAACGAGGCCCTGCTGAACGTCCCGCCGACAAAGTGCACGACTTTGAACAACGGTGAGCCAGCTCAACCTAACCTTCAAAAAACGTAACAGAATATACAGTGTGTTTTGTACCGCCGCAGGTATTCGCATCGCCACCGAGGACTGGGGCTCGCAGACAGCCACCGTGGGCATCTGGATCGATGCCGGCAGCCGCTATGAGAACGCCTCCAACAATGGCGTCGCACATTTCATGGAACACATGGCATTCAAGGTTTAAAAAAAAAATCTCAAAACTAAAAATACATTTAAACTTTACAGAGAAACATTTATCTTTTATTACTAGGGTACTGGCAGCAGGAACCAGAGCCAACTAGAGATCGAAATCGAAGACTTGGGCGCCCAGCTCAACGCCTACACATCGCGCGAACAGACTGTATACTACAGCAAGTGCTTGAGCAAGGATGTGCCGAAGGCGATGGAGATCCTCGCCGACATCATCCAGAACGCCAAGCTCGGCGAGGCGGAGATTGAGCGCGAGCGCGGCGTGATTCTGCGCGAGATGCAAGAAGTCGAGTCCAATCTGCAGGAAGTCGTCTTCGACCATCTGCACGCCATCGCCTACCAGGGCACGCCGCTGGCAAACACCATTCTCGGCCCGACGGCGAATATCAAGTCGATCAACGCCAAGGATCTGCGCGAGTACCTCACCAATCACTACAAGGCGTGTCGCATTGTCGTCGCCGGCGCCGGTGGCGTCAATCACGAAGAGTTGTCCAAACTCGCCGAGACGCACCTTTGCAAACTCAGTATGCAAAAATTCCTTTCGTTTTTCTTTTCCTCATTGTGTTTTTGTGTTTCAGATAATGACTACACGGGAGAAGTGCCAGTGTTGGAACCTTGTCGTTTTACCGGCTCGGAAATCCGCGTGCGTGACGATTCGCTGCCCCTGGCGCATGTCGCCATCGCCGTGGAGGGCGCCGGCTGGACGGACCCCGACACGCTCACCCTGATGGTCGCCAGCACACTGCTCGGCGCTTGGGACCGCTCGCAGGCGTCCGCCAAGCAGAACGCCACGACATTGGCGCGCGCTAGCGCCGAGGGCGACCTCTGTCACTCCTACCAGAGCTTCAACACCTGCTACAAGGACACAGGACTCTGGGGCGTTTATTTCGTCTCCGACCCGCTGAAGATTGAGATGATGATGTTCAACGTGCAGCAGGAGTTTATGCGACTTTGCACGAGCGTCACCGATGCGGAGGTGAATCGCGCCAAGGCGCTGCTCACCGCCAATACGCTGCTGCAACTGGATACGTCGACTGCTGTGTGCGAGGATGTCGGTAAGTATTTTACAGATTACAGGAATCTGTAACTTTTTCCGCTTTCCGTAAAGTTTTCTCTTTTCTTTACATTTGTTTTCTGCTACATAGGTCGCCAGCTATTGTGCTATGGCAGAAGAATTCCACCGCATGAGTTGGCGCATCGCATCAATTCCATCACCGCCGCCAACGTGCGCGACGTGTGCTACAAATACCTGTACGATCGGTGTCCGGCGGTCGCCGCCGTCGGCCCCATCGAACAGCTGCCGGACTACAACCGCGTGCGCTCGCAGATGTACTGGCTGCGCGTGTAAATACTGCGTCGGCCCCCACAAAAAAAACAATTAGCTAATTTATCCTTACATGTAACTATTACTCACACCCCCCTTACAAAAAGTCCTAATTTTGTCAATGATGTTTTTTGCAAGCCGTACGGTACGATCGACCCACGTCCCCAAATGAAATACGAAAATATGAGGAAATCAATGTTGATTGAATACCATATGCTGATAGAGAACACTGATTTGTAAATAATGAAAGTCCTCATTTACCATTATAATGTGCGATAATAACCAAAGATGTTTCCTGCTGTTTCTGTGTGAGTGGGTGCTACTGCACTTTTTTTTTGTGCATTGCGCAAGTGCGAAGTTCACGGCTGCGATTGACGTCACAGGCTTGCTGGCTCGTAACCTGCAATTCCTGCTGGGCGGCCCCTGCGCGATGCCCAGCTCTTCCACGTTTTGCGAGTGTAGGCGAGTGAAAACCTGCGGCTAGTAATGATTAGACCGTCAGTCTCGTGGGTCTTGTGAAATCGCTCCAGCGGCGGCACCCATCATGCTCGGCTGCGTGGGGCGGCGCGCATAGCTTCGGCAAACTCGGATGGACCTGCGACAAAATGCCGACAATGCGGCGGCGACGTGCATCGCGTGCGAAATGATTAATTATTCAGATATTAAGCATCTTAACATACTTAACGCATTTTCGCACATTGCACAACTGCCCAAAGTGCGTTCGAAAAGCTACATCGAAACTAAAAAGAACTTAAAGAGGTGAGTGCAATGCGTTATAAATATTATTTCCATTTCCAATATGTGTAAGTTGTACGATTGTTGATTAGAAATCATGATTATCATGAATCATGATGACTGTGCTGGTGTGCTGGACACTACAGAAAGTAGAGCAGGCGCTACCCTCCCCTCCTTGCTTCCTTCCACGTTCCCCCGCGTACTGTTCATTACACACGTCGATTATGTGCGGTGCCGGCGGTGCGATATTAATAAATAATTCCAAGTCCAAGCGATATAGATCGAAAACGCCCGCTACAAACATATCAACACACATCGCTTTTGTTCACCATCAGTTACAGTGCTAGTACTGCGAGTGCGGCAACACAAATAACACCCAAACAAACAAAAACAAAAGTTATTGACTTTTTGACAGAAAATAATGGAATTTGTGCAATTTTAAATATTTCGTGTTCGGCGCGTTAGTCACTTGTTTAATGTTACGCTTGTTTAGAGTTACGATAAAAATTCTCGTGCCTCTCGTGATAAGAATGAATACGAATGGCATTATATATATCGACAGTGCGATGTATTGCCGTGTATGTATGCCGAAGTTCTCGAAACCTCGAAGCGCTCGAAGATAAACACACTTGACACAGACTCTCCAGTTCTACTCTCGTAGGTAGTAGGTAGGCTGATAGCAAATAATACACACTGATTGATAAAATGTATAATAAAGGTCGCTGCACAACAGCCCGAGAACGAGAAGTTAATTCTGGCTTTTGATTGGCTGAATGTGAAAAGTTTCTGACATTCAAAAAGTTAGAATTTAATTTTTGTTCTCGTTCACGCTTCACGGGCAGTTGTGCAGCGACCTTAACTTTTAAAGTGGCACTCACGCGCTGCGTTTACATACTTTATATTATGTGTGTCGCAACAATAAAAAAAACATGCGCAGAAAGCGAACGCAAAGTAAAATTCGAATTTCGATTGTTTTAGTACTGTGTGCGTTTCGGTTTCATTGATTTGGGCGATTGCGAAATGAAGTGAAGTGATTGCACACAGTGCGCAATTATTTATAAGTTGCAACAAACGAATGTGATGTTAGCAAGAGTCAGTTGTCGTTTATGCCTCGTGCATTGATGCTCGTCCTACTTTTTTGCTAATTAAACATTTGTTGCTATAATACCGAGTTACGGAGAATATAATACCCTAGCATTGTGCGCGCTACAATTGTGTGATTTATTTGAGTTGATATTTTGGTGCTGAGTGCGGATTCATGTAGTTTTCAGCACGCACACCGCCGGCCCGCCGAAAAGTGTCGCATGTCGCGCTTTGCGCACATGCAAGATGTAATTACAAGGCGGTTCGCTACACACGAGGCATGACATGGGCCATTGTGATCCACATGCTTCACGCTCTAATACCGCGAACCGGTTATGTAAATACTTAAATACCAAAACATGTGCAGTGCAATTCAATTCTAATTCGTCCGAATGTCCTAGACATTGTACAGCTGCTAAGGTCATGCCTCATGCCGGATGATTGCCCCATTGCCCGCAGCCCCGCAGTACAATTAATAAGAACCACACTAGCAGAAGTGTAGAGCACAAACTTTGAAAAAAAACTATTCACTTTACACAAAACAGAGTGTAAGTGAATGACACGGCTGCCATTTTGATTTTTGAGTTCGTTTGAATTCGTTGTTACCTTTGCAGAAGATGGACAAAGACAAAGTATACCAATCGGATCTAAGCTACCCGATCGAGGAGGAGCCGAAATGTCTCGTCTACAGGCTCTTCGGGCAGGTGCCCGCACGCCTGGTGCTGTACCTGCTCTCGTGGTCCGGCTTCCTGGTCTCCTTCATGATGCGCACGGACATCAATCTCGCCATTGTCGCGATGGTGCGCGAGCCCGAACGCAAGCATCTTAATGGCACGCTGGAGGAAGGCGAGCGTTACTGCTATGATGTGGATGCACGGCTGCAAGACGAGATGAATGCACCAATCAAGGCAAGTTAGAAAACTTTTGTTTGTTTGTTTAAATGCTATTTTTGTTTGGTCACCTTTCAGGATTATGGTGGCACATTGGATTGGTCCGCTGACGTCCAATCCTACGTGCTGGCATCGTTCTACTGGGCGTACATCGTGTCGCAGGTGGTGGGCGGGCTTGCCACGCAGAAATTGGGCACCAAACGTGTTTTCGGCTATGCGCAGCTGGTCACTGCCCTGTGCAGTCTGTCCATTCCCTGGGCGAGCGCCACGCACTATGGCATTGTGATCTTTTTACGCAGTGTGCAAGGATTTGCGTCGGTAAATGAAAAATCTAATTGACCATATTCCTAAACAGCGCCGCGAACTAAACAGCAAAATGGCCGCCTGAATGTACTTACTGCGCGCATGCGCCTGCTGATCTCATAATACACCAAAGTTGCAAAGTACATTCGGGCGTCCATTTTGTGGCAGCGCTGTTTAGGAGGTGGTTTTTGGTTTGAATTAGCTTAGCTCATAGCTTTTTCTTGTCTACAGGGTCTTACTTGGCCGGCAATGTACGCGCTAGTCGGGCATTGGATCCCCGTCTCGGAGCGTTCGCGCTTCATGTCCTCATTCCAGGGCTTCAGCATCGGCATCGGCATCACATACCCGCTGTGCGGCTTCCTGATCGGTGCCCTAGGCTGGCGCTCAGTGTTCTACACAACCGGGAGCATCGGCGTGCTCTGGTGCATGGTCTGGTACCTGCTCGCGTTTGACAGCCCCGAAACGCATCCGCGCATCTCACTGCGCGAGCAGCAGTACATCAAGGAGAACACCATCAACACGTACGAAGCGTCGCGGGCGCAAACCGTGCCATGGCTGAAGATATTCACCTCGCTGCCGGCGTGGGCCATCGGCATCACCACCTTCGGCCGCATCTGGGTGCACTACACATTCATCATACCCGGCCCGCAGTACATGAAGACAGTGCTCGGCTTCAGCATCGAGCAGAATGGTGTGCTCAGCGGCGCGCCGTTCATCTGCTCGTACCTCGCCTCGGTGGTCTTCTGCTACGTGGCGGATAAGCTCGTCATCAACAAGTGGATGTCGCTGACGAACGTGCGCAAGCTCTTCACCGCGCTCGCCCAGGTGCTGCCCGGCGTCCTCGTGTTCCTCATCCCGCACCTCGGCTGCGATTACGTCCTCATCCTCGTGCTGTGGTTCATCGCCGTGACGATGATCACCGCCGCGTACGCCGGCGCCATGGCGAACGTCGTAGACATCGCGCCGAACTTCGCCGGCCCGGTGCTGGCGTTCGCGCAGACCATCCACATGACGGCGAGCTTTCTCAGCCCGCAGGCGGCGATGTACATCACCAAGGATGGGCACACGCTGGCGGCGTGGCGCACGGTGTTCAATGTCACCGCCATCGTCGCCATCAGCACCTACCTGTTCTATCAGGCGTTCGGCACCGGCGACGTGCAGCCGTGGAACGATGCGGAGCCAGCGCTCAGCAGCACCGAGCAGGAGCTGATGCTGGATGTGTCCAGCGTGGAGCACTCGCCGGCTAAGCCTGCGCAAGGCAAGCAGGAGCAAAACGGCAGCGCGGTGCTCTCTTAAAAGTTAAAACTGGCGCAACCAAAACAAAAGAAAAGATGACAATACATTGTTGATGTAACATGCACGGGCGCTTTCACACAGTCATTGAAACGCCGCTCATGCTAAGCATTCCACTCGGCGGAGACTTTTAAAGTATTCGTTCTTTTTTACAATTATTTTGGATACGTAGCACCTAATCACTTAACTCTATGTAGACAAGAAGTTAGCACCAAGTACTAACCGAAGAGTTTCGTCCTACTGCATTGTGATTTTGTTTTTTAATCAAAACTTATATAAAGTTAGAAAGGTTTGCGGTTGCAGTATTGTGTTGCAGGTACAGGGCGAAAAGGCAACTGCCGGTTTCAGTCTCGTCTCTCAATGCCCTTGAAACACTTACACACAATGACGTTTGCAAACACACAACACCCAAATATTTTTATATATAAAACTGAGAATAAATGGCGCTAGGCCGCATTGTTGTTACTCTAAAAGTAGTTCCAGAGGATGTGATAATGTACGTCACACTGTGATAGGACACATGTTATTTCCTATTACATGTACTTATTACTTAACATATTTTTCTACATATTTACAGGTTTTTTGCGTCTTTCGTTTTAAATAACTTTAGTGGCCGCACTATTGGCGAAATAAAACATCGCTCCGAAGAGATTAATCGCCGTTGAGAGTAGAAACACCGGCACCCAGCCTCCACCGCCAGTAGTAACCATGTGGGCAGTGAGTGGGCCGCACAACATGCCCGGGATCGTCGCCAGCGTATTACTGATAGCAAACGTAGTCCCGGAGTGATTCGGCGCCACGTCGACGTGATTGCTCAAATGGCCCGCCGAGTTCGACGCGCTGAGCCCCATGGAGACGGAGACCAGCACAATCGCAAGGAACTGCTCGTCCACCACGCAGAAGATGGCCAAAAAGAGCGCCGGCCCCACCAAGCCAATGCAAGTCATGAGGCGACGCACATTCAGCACACTCCACGCCTTATTCAAGAGCAGCGAGTCGGCAAGATGGCCGCTGATAATGCCACAGATGGAGTTGACGATGTAGGGCACGGCGGTGAGGCTGAGGCCATGCGCGTCGGCGCCGAGCGTCCGACTGAGGTACGTTGGCAGCCACTGCATGACGATGTAGGAGCCCCAGTTCATTGCAAAGTGCGCCACGTACAACGCCCACAATGGTCGCTTGGATAGCAGCTCGTGGATGAGGGTGCAGCTGGGCAGTTTGCTGCTCTTCACTGGCGCCGGTGCCTTGGCGTGCAACGGCATTGTTTCGTCCACATCGCCAAGCGGGCGCTCCGGATACAGCGTGAGCCAGAGCGCGATCCACATGAAGCCCATCGCGCCGAAGAAGTAAAACGACGACTCCCATTGGAAATGCGGACAAAACTATGTAGAAAATCGCGAAATTAATTGAAAACAAACTGTGCTTTTGTACTTTCAAGGGTTTTGAAGGTTAGGTAATGCTTACTACTGATGCAACAGTCTGGCCAACACTCCCAGCTGCAATGAGATAGCCAAACGCTCTTGATCGACCCTCCACTGGAATGCTGTGCGCAAACAGGTGGAAAATCGTTGGCAGACCCAGGCCTTCAGCGAAGCCGAGCACAATCCGGCAGACTACCAGCGCGGTAAGGCTGGACGCCAGCAGAGGCGTGAGAAATGTAGCTGCTGACCACAGCAGCACACTGCTGATGAGCATGTTCTTGACGCCGACGCATGGTAGAAAGAGGCTGCCGATAATCTGACTGGTAAAGTACCCAAACGCAAATGCCGAGAGGATCCAGCCCTGCGCGTGAAGTGTCCAGTGGAAGACATCCGTCATGGGGACGATGGCGATGGGCATGATTACCCTGTCCGCAGAGTTGATGAAGTTCGCCGCCGCGCAAAGCGCGATGATGCGGGACGTCCGCGTGAACCAACGAATGCGCATCTTGGTGCGTAGATGCAGCTCACATTGTACCTAACAATTAAATCTTTCGGCCGACTTCCGGAATGTTGTTGGACGAACACGAACGCAAACGCAGCCGCACGCCGCAGTGTGATGTGTGAAACAAACAGCTGTTGGCGCTTGACGCACAGGCACAAGTAACGCACTTGTCCGCCAGATAGCGCCTCGAGCGACAAACCAAACAAAACATATATACAGAGTGTGGCATACCACATTACTTCTCCTTGGCGTCTTTTTCCTTCTCTTCGGGAGTGTCGCGCGTCTGTTCAATGTAATGCTGCGCATCCTGATAGGCCTTCTTCACCGCCTTCCTGTCCGTGGGTTTGCGCGGCTCGTTCAGCTTCCCCGCGTCCTTCTCCTTGTCCATATCCAGCATTTCAAGCTTTTCGCGAGGCAGCCACTGCCACGTGCGCTTCGCATCGAAGAATAGCACCAGGTACACCTCCTCGGTGTGGTTCTCGCGCAGGCACATCACCTCCGCCGGCGGGTGCGGTAGCGGAACACCGCGATGCACGAAACCCTTCGACATTGCCGGATCAATAATCAGCGCTGGATACCAGGGATACCCGCGGCACTTGGCCCACACCAGCTGGAGCGGCTTCAACTTCACTTCCTCCTTATCCGACTCCAACTCCTTGTCCTTACCCTCCGCATCCGATTCCACCGCATCAACATCATCATCATTCGCATCACACTCGGTATCATGATCATTGTCATTCGCATCAAGCGCCATCTCGGAGCAGGTGGAGTGCGACTCTTCGTCAGTCTCAATCTCCGACGGTTCGAACGAGTAGCAGGTAGAGAGTGAACTCTCCGAGTCGGAGTCATCATCACCGGATGATTTGTGCCGTGTGCGATAGACACGGAATGAATCAGGTACACTGGTTTTGTCAGGCTTTGGGGTAGCTGCACCTGGGGATGGAATAGGGAGCTTTGCTTTACCTTTTCTTCCTTTTGCTGGAGATTGACTCTGAGGTGTTGCTGTGGTGCTAGCTAAGGTAACAATTGGAGGTGGACTTAGCGTTGAACCTGAAGGAAGCGGACTCGGACCTGGGGCAGCGCCTGGGGCTTCAGGGCTGGCGTCTTTATCATCGGGCGGCTTTTTAAACGCTGCTTGCGATTTTCTTGTAAGCAGGACTGCTGTTCGGCGATTTACTCCGGTTGGAGATGTTCCTGCTTAAAAGAAACAAAATAAAATATAAAGAAAAAAAAATTGTTGTTTGCAGGGTAACTTTAGTTTTCGAACAATGACACACGATACAGGATGGTGAGATGTGAAAATAAGATGCGAGAGTAAGAAGTGAGAGTGAGAGCGAGATGTGAGCGTAAGTTGTGAGAGTAAAATGTGAGAGTTAGATTTGAAAGTGAGAGTGAGAGTAAGATGTGAGAGTGAGAGCGAGATGTGAGAGCGAGATATGAGTAAAAAGTAAGAGTGAGATGTTGTTTCTTACCACTACTTGGTTGTGAAGGCGTCTTCAGCGGTTCCTCCCCATCCGATTGACTGTCCTTGGCCGAAGCGGACGCCGACTCCTGCATGTGCAGCATCCGCTTCACGCGCGCCAACTCCACTCGGATATGTTTCATCCTCTTGGTCCGCTGCAGGTTGTGCTTAATCAGCGCGCACTTGGTGAGCAACAGCTCCAACTTCTCCTTCGTCTCCATCGAGTGCTTGCCCTTCAGCGCATCGAACTCCTGCGCAATAATCATGGCGATGTTCTCCCCGGGTGCCACAGTCACCACCACCTTGGAGGACTCCTCCACATCATCCGCAGCCGCACTGCTTGTAATCTTCTCATCGTCCTCATCGTCCACCTCCGCCGGCTGATCAACATGCTCGGTTTTAATCGCACTGTTAAGCCCAGCAGTGTCCAACTCTTTACGCGCATTCTTAAAAATCACCGCGCACTGATCGCGCATGCGCGTCGCAGCACGATAAAACACCGTATCCTTATCATTATACTCAAAGCAATTGTTGATCATGAGCTCAAAGTCCTTTTCCACATCATCAATGCTTTGATACTGGCCCGCTTCGAGTTTCCCACGCATAGTGCTGATATCCATCGGCTGCGTCACCACGGTAATATAATCAGGTACTTCCTCCAGGTCCACCGGCTCGAGGAATATCTCATTGGTATCCTTCGCCGCGATCAGCGTAAGGAGATTGCTAAGACTGGCAGCGAGCGGTTTGAATTGCACATTCCAACAACGCTCGGTGGATTTGATGAGTTCCAGCTTAAGCTTTTCGCGCTTGCGCACCAGCTCACAGAGCAGGCGAGCGCGCTCCAAGTCCTGTCGCAGGCACTGCCAATACTTTAGCTGGCGACACAACTCAATGGTATCGACATTACTGGTGTTGCTATCGCGCATTCCACCCTGCGCACTTTGCAAGCGACGCAGGAGCGGCACACCATTACGAAACTGTCGCTTCAGCGTCCAATACGCAATCAGTCGCTGTATAAACTGATTCTTCTTTTGTATCGTCACCAAGGAGCCGATTTCCTGAATGCGATCCGGCGGTATTGTCGGGATGAGAATCACCGGCACACTGCCGCGTTTCTTCGCGAGCAGTTTCCGCGCCTGCTTCATCTTTTGCTTGATATCCTCGCGCTTCTCATCGTTAAAGTCAGGCGGCGCGTGCGCATCACAATAGGCGATTTTTTGTACCAGTACCGGCTGCGATTCGCCGCAGGAGTCTTTCACAGTGTCCATCTTCATGTATAACCCGGCGGACTGTGCGCATGTGACGTGGAACGCCGAGTAGCAATTGTTCTTGTGGCATTGTATGCATGCGCCGGTTTTTTGCTTGCAGATGTAGCAGACGAGGCGCCAGCGCGCTGACGGAATCGTCTCGATGGAGTCGATGGGCTCGAGGAAGACGGTGTTGGCGAAGCGCACCTCGGGGATCCACAGGGCGCACACAACGTGCGCCCATTCACCCTTGTCGGTTTGCTTGAAAGCACCGCCTTGGTTCGGACAGAGGCGGCAGTCGACTGCTCTTGATGGAGACTGCAAACATCTAAAAAAAATTTGTTTAAACTTGTTTTTTGTGTACTAAACAAGAAAATGGACGCCCGAATGTACTTTGGGTGTATAATGGGTTGACGGCATTGAGGCGTTGAATTTGTGCGCATGTGCGTGCTGACTGCGAGCCGATCTCAACGCCTACATGTCGTCAACCTATAATACAAATGTACATTCTGGCGTCCATTTTCCAGCTTAATTCGAGTTTTTGTGACGGCGCTGTTTAGGATTCTTAGGAATATAGTCCAGAGTCAGTAGATAGACAGAGTAGTGCATTCAATGCAGTCAAATTACGCTCAAAATAGCATCCCGCAGGAAAGTTTTGGGGTAGTTTTAATTTCTTCAATTCTATATGCTTTGGGGGCGCTGAATCCGAATCCGAGGTTTGCTAACAACATTTCGTGACGCAACATTGAGAAAAATGCAAAGAAGGGCAAATCATTTCTTGGTTTTTCTGCTTTTTGCTTATAATTGCGAAAAACCTGATTCAACTGTATTATACAGCAGCCATTTTGTATCAAAAGTATCTAAACAATTGCCTATGCATGGCCTACACTGAATTTGTTGCTTGCTAGCTTACATGCTGAGTTTATGCTTATTTCTCTGATGCGGTGTCATAATGCGCTACTCTGTCTATCTACTGACTCTCGATATAGTCAATTCAAGCTGTATTCACCTTCGACATAACCATTGCCCTTCGGGAATATAAGGCACGCCATAGCAATCCTGATGCACAGCGAGATTACACATATCGCAAAAGAGAATAACGTTCGTATTCTGGCACTCGCCGTCCATGCAGATGCAGCACACCGCATCATCGTCGACCACTGTGCCGGTCTGGCCATTCGCCGACGCTTGAAAGTAGCTCTCCTTCTCCAGGCGATCCATGAGCAACTCCAAACTGTCCACCGAGACCGGCGGAAGGCCCAAATCCTCGCGCCGCTGGTTCATCAACGCCAGCCATGCGGTGTCCTCCTCGTCCACATCATACTCCACCTCACCATCCAATTCCTCAACACTTTTCTCAATAAAACGTATGTACGCATTCGGACGCGGCGGCGCATCACAAATATTGTAATCATCTAGCTCCTTGTACGCCGCTTCCGGCAGCGGCACAAGCTCTTTCTCCTCCTTCATACCGAACACACTATTGTCATTGGGGAAGTCCTCTTTGCTGCAGATCTGCAGTGTATCATTAATGTTCACCCGAACTGCTTGATGATTGACGTCAAATTGTACCATTTTCTGCGCTTCTTCATAGGTGAGCGGCTCGGGGGTGGCGGGGACGACCACCGGTGTTTGGTGCACTTTCGATGTGCGCGAACGATTCTTGCTCTTTGTCTTCCTGTTCTTTGGTGTGCATTTTGATGCGCTCGGCTTGGGCATGGTGAAAGATTTGGGGCTTAAATGAAATCAAACCGCAATAATTAGCAACGTTGTAGACTAGAACATAGGTCTATAACGGTTTCCAACGTTTCGTTTCCACTTGTTTGCAACAAACGCAACAAATGTTAATTTTAAGGTTATGTTCGCGATTTTTCGCTTTTGCCCGATTCTATCAATATTCAGACTTTGTCCATGCAATAGAGTATGCTGGCGATGAATTATTATAGACTTACAGTGATAACTCATGCGTTGCAGTGCTCTAAAACGACGAAAAGCAGTGATAAGCTGAAGAAATGGCAAAAGAAAACAGTTGCAAACAAACTTTCTCGGCGCG
>JARJDQ010010717.1:0-13286 GCA_030264215.1 Geostiba sp. GC000077 | reverse complement strand
GTGAGCTGTATCGTTGCTATGCATGGGAATTAAGTTTTGTAAAATGATTATTTAAAAATGTAGACGAAGTCTACGACATCCGGCAGTAACGGAGTTACTGAGGTTAATCTTTTTTTTTCATGATTGTTATAGCTGGTATTTACGCAGTGGAGATGATTAGAGGTGCAAATGAATTAATTACTAAAAGCCAGAATAGAATTACAACGTGTTCGGTTTAGATACTTTATACAGAATGAATGTCATTGCATTTACAGGTTATATCTGTCTCCGGTCATCCGGTGATATATTGACATATGTAAAGGTACATTTACAATGATTGGGTTTATATTCAACCTCAACAATGATCCACACGCTCTGTAAAGAATCTTATTTTGTCTTGATACTTGGTACTCACACCCAATGACCTTATTCTGATGGAAAGTACGTATTATGTACCTACTTTACGTATGCATTGTTTACTTTTAAACGAATACCAAATGTGCAAATGGTCACACATCACCGAATAGGAATAACCGACTGTAACCGAATGTAATCGATGTAATCCACAATAGAGTTGTATTTTTGGGCGAAATCAAACTAATAAAAGAAAGCAGATGTTTAAACTATCAAAATCAAGGACAACCCACATACAAATTATTTTTTATTTCTTTTTGATTTGGCTTTAAATTTACATATTTGGTGCTTTCGTGAAAAGCGTTTTTTAGGTTAAAGAAACTATCGAAGCAGATCGAAGTAAAGATCGAACTAAAAGACATCGAAGACCAGTTTAACCCATTTTTGTTGTACCGGCACCACTGGACTGGATCACATGCACGTGGGTGTGTCAGGCTTGTCTGTGCAACTTTCGTACTTCGATACTTCTTTACTTGACTCTCTTGAGGACTTGAGGTCTTCAGTCGAGCACTGCTCACGCATTTCCATTGACTGAAGTTAAAGTTAACAACCAACAACGCCAATAACTTTTCCGTTTTTGCCCACGCATTTTCTGCTTCCATTATCTACTATACAACTACACAACTATACACAACCCACATGCTGTTTGTATTTCATTCCTTTTGGAAATTATACCATTGTTGTATACATACAATATTCTTAAACATGTTTCGGAAATTAGGGAAAATCATATTTTTGGACCTTTGGAGTTCCGGCATAACATAACCTGTATTTAAAATGTGATTGTAGAGTTGTTGACCGTATCGATGTCCGTCTGTGGTCTCTGGTCTCTGGTCTCTGGTCTAGTGTGGTCTGTAGAGTGTCTGCCATTATCTATACCAGCGCTGTAAGTCATAATTTAACTTTCTGTTTCTGTTTCTGTGTCTGTTTCGATTTCGACTCTGCTCTTGTCTGTTTTGTTGCCGTTGCCTTCTGGGTTGGTTTGCATCGCGTGGCGGTGGCATTACCCGCGACTTATGTTACGTTAAGCCAACTTTAGTTAGTGCTTCACGAGCCATCGATGCGCGCGGCTCCACTCGCGAGCTTTCCCCTCGAACGGCGCGGTTTTAATTTTAACTTTTCCACCTTTTCACGCCGAAATTGATGTCCAACATACAATAAACACGCCCGCGTGTGATATTTTAACTTATTTAACGTCTACGTAAATCTGAGTTTGTTAATTCAACATTGATTCAACATTCGTGCAACACGTTTTAAATAAATTTATGTAGGTACTATATTTAAAGTTGTAAAGGTGATTAACGAGATTTTTTATGCGAAGGTCACGTTTAAATCCAGCACAAAGTGCACACTGCACATGTACACAGTAAATAAAGCAAAAAGCATGTACTTAATGTACTTATTGTAAAAGTAGTAAGTTAGTACTTTCGACTCAAGGAAAAACATGACACAACTCTAGTGCACAGTGCACCAACAGACCAACCACCACATTTGAATTGACTTTGGCGTCTTTGGAAGTTTTAAACCTTTTTTTATTATTTTAATCTGAGTGTGAGTTTAATTGCACTGATATAACTTTCGTGCGGACTGCGGTTGCATTTGTTGCAGTGTTGCAGAGTGCAGTTGTGGTTGTGTAATTGGTGCATGTTGAAGTGATAACTTATTAAAACCACAGAGACAGACCACCGTCAAGAAAAGCAAATTCAAAATGGGACGAAATCTAAAGGTACGTTGTTATATTGTATAGGCATAGGCTCTAGACAGACTGTATATAAGCATATGCAGATACACTAAATACATATGCTTAAAGTCTACCGTCTACCCAACTCCCAAGTTATTTACATTTAAGTAGCGCGAAGCACTAATTAGGCTTCAATTTGTCGCCCGACTGCGTACATATACACATTTCGAAACGTGTCTGCGTGTTATCAGATGCAACTTCATGTAAATCGTGTTAAGGTATATCTTGTCCACACAATTCATTTATTACGTGTATATTTGGTTGCATATATTAAAGAAATTGAGAGTTGCACGCCAGTGAGTGTCATCACACCTTGATCTATACAAACAATAAAAACACGAAGGCCAGGATAATTACCTGTAATTGAGCTTTGGAGCAATAAATCCAATTAGACAAACTGAATCAACACAACTAATGTAAATATAACAAACATTAAAAAAATAAGGTTATGATGTTGTACCTACAAACCAATTCCAAATTTGTAATTTACTTGTTTTGAAGCTGGAATTGTTGGAATGGATGACGTCCGTCAAGCAAACAGGAAAATCCCCTCCTCCCCTCCCCCTTCTGTGGTTATAAATCTTAACCGGCAGACAGAGAGGACATAGGACATAGATTAGCGCAACTTTTTCGCATATTTGACCGGGTCGAGTTGGTGTAAGCTGCGATTTGATTTGAAACATTTGAACCTTTGGTTTGTGGCGAACTGCCGACCCACTGGCGACCGAGGAGTTGACCTTGCGGTCGTTTCTGACGCTAAGCTAGCAACAACCGACGTGCCTCTTTTAATGGCCAATCAAATCGCGGCACGCTTTACCAACGATTATTATCAACGATGCAACGACAATAACTGATATTTGCAACAAGTCGTTTTATGCAAATATAAATTCTACATGTGCTTGCAACGATCTTGCAACAGTGCATACAGAGACAGTCAATATTATTTTTTCATTCGACGATTCGACTATATTTGACTTAAAGATTTCTGTGTACTGTCGTACTGTGGAACGTGTTATTTACGGATGCAACTCAACGTGGAATGCGGGACATTTGTACTTAAGTTCCATACGTTTATGATATGCATGCGTTTTGTATATTGTATAGAATGACAGGAAATGTATTACATATGTGTCGAACTGTCGACCGGAAACAACACGTCAGGAATCATAAATTCTATTCAGTCGAATTTGTTTCATCCATTCAATTTATTCAATGTATACCTAAAAATAGAACTTAGGAGGTTTAAATGTGTGTCCATCGTTTTTGCATAATGCATACTCTTACTAATTAATGATAAACGTAATTGTACAGTTGTACACATGATCGATACTTAATAAGTATCGATAATGTTTGCATAGAAGATAGAGTTATAGAGTGAATACAAATTGCAGCTTTTGTTTGAATAGGAAAATCACTGCGGGCGCTACAAGTGCGTACTTGTGTCCAAATCCATAAAATCATAGATAAAGCAGATTGTTCTCGTGTGCGGGTATGGAGGGCATGTGTTATCACTTCATATCGTCAAAATCACATTTCTGCTTCACTGCTTGAGCTCTCAGTCTATTTTGGTGTGGTTTACACACGGTTGATGTTTAATTATTTTCATTGCAAATATTGATAAGTAGTGTTAATTGCAATGAATAATAACAAATACCGAGCTGCAAATCAGACCGATGCTATTGGCGGAGGTTGGGCTGGCGATACAAATAAACACGAACCATGTAAACGGCAACTCGTAAGTTTTTGCAAATTGCAAATATATTGGAAGATTGGAATATTGGAATGATAATGGCCTCAAAATTGGTGAACGGAAGTTAAAAGTGTGTAATGGGTTGCATACAGTATTCTTATAGATCATATCGCATGTTTAGTTTTTTTGTTTTTAACGGTTACACTCTGGTTACACATCCAAACAAAAATGATATATCCTGTATGAACCCTGTTATTTACTAAATTATCTCGAAATTGATTACTTGGTGTTGTTTTTGATGATTTATTTCGACTTGGAAACAAAAAGCACGAAAGCTAATTCGTGAAACTTTGCGTTGGTTGACATTTTGTTGATAAAACACAACATCCTCTTGATATTGAAATTAATTGGGATTTAAGATGTAGTCAATACTTTTTATCAAAGCTTATACAGCGACCTACACACTAACCGAAATAATAATGTCATAACAAATTGTTTAAGAGCTGATAAGAAAGAAAACCTATTTGTTAGGTTTGAAGAATGCATAGACGTGACTTTAAAGAATGAAAACATGAATTCAACATTCCATGCCAACATTTCAAAATGTAGAGCATGTTAAGTGATATGTTAGTTATTTATAGTTTTCTTTATGATTGTGGGGAATTTTAGCATGACATTTTTTTTTCAGGGATTCAATACGAAATTAGTGTTTGCAATAACAGCAGCCGCTCTGGGCTCCAGTTTCCAGCACGGTTACAACACTGGCGTCCTGAACAATCCGCAGAAGATCATCGAAGAATGGATATCAACGACTATCACGAATCGCACCGAAGAGGTGCCCGCACAGACGCAGATCACAATGATTTGGTCCATTGCAGTGAGCATCTTTTGCATTGGTGGAATGATTGGTGGTGTTTTAACAGGTAAAATATTACATACATCAAGTTTCAAGTAGCTCTGAATTTAGAGGTTAGTGTTAGTTTTTAACAAAATGTATTTTTGTATTCATGTAGGATTTGTCGCTGATACTTTTGGACGCAAAGGTGGGCTATTAGTAAACAACTTGCTGGTGGTCGCCGCTTCTATCCTGGAAGGCTCTGCGCGTTCAGCAGCCTCCTATGAAATGATCATCCTGGGTCGTTTCATCATCGGTATCAATTCCGGACTGAACGCAGGCTTGGCGCCGATGTATCTCGCAGAAATCTCTCCGGTGAATCTGCGTGGTGCTGTTGGTACAGTCTACCAACTCGTCATTACGATCAGCATCCTTGTGGCGCAGATTTTAGGCTTGAAGGATGTTCTTGGTACTGAGACACAATGGCCGACATTATTGGCAATCACGGTTGTGCCAGCACTGTTCCAAGTAAGTTGATAAGTTCATATTAAAGTCGAATGGAGCAAAGCAAAGGTTATGTTAAACACAATTGAAATTTTTCAGTTGGTAACGCTTCCCTTCTGCCCCGAATCACCCAAACATATCCTCATTGGGAAAGGCAAGGAAGTCGAAGCGCAAAATTCGCTGCTATGGCTTCGCAACGGCGGCTCCGTGCAAGAAGAGATGGACGAAATGCGCGCCGAGTACGAAGCCATGAAATTAGTGCCGAAGATCACGATGAAGGAACTCGTGAGCAACAGTGCGCTGCGCATTCCGCTGATCATCTGCCTGATGTTGATGGTTGCGCAGCAGCTCAGCGGCATCAACGCTGTGATGTTCTTCTCGACGAAGATCTTTGTGATGGCTGGCCTTAACGAGGAGAGCGCATCATACGCTACCATGGGCATGGGTTCCATCAACGTGCTTATGACTGTTGTATCCTTGGTGTTGGTTGAAAAGGCTGGCAGGAAGACATTGCTGTTGGTTGGCTTCGCCGGCATGAGTGTGGTCACCCTGTGTTTGACATTTGCTATGCTTTATGCTGTAAGTATGCAACCAAACATACAACACAATGTTCTTGTGTTTTTTTTTAATATAAAATGCTCGACTGACATGGAAATGACAGATGACACTTGACAGGTGGCAGCAACTTTGACAATGACAGTTCACTACCATTCCTTTTAATACAGTAGAGCTATACGTTATAAAAAACGCCCAATTATGACCATGTTTAAAGCACAGCCAACCTACCGGTTTTGTTCTTAATCATTTTTTGCTCCCAGACGACTGCAAAGTGGATCAGCTACTTCTGCATCATTCTGGTGCTCGTGTTCGTCATCCTTTTCGCCACCGGTCCCGGCAGTATTCCGTGGTTCATGGTTTCGGAGCTGTTTAATCAATCCGCACGTCCGGCGGCGACTAGTTTGGCCGTTGCCATCAACTGGACGGCGAATTTCTTCGTTGGGCTTGGATTTTTACCCTTGCAGGCAAGTTTTTACTTTAAACACGGATCACATTGTATGTTACATCGTTATGCCGGCCTTACATTTGTAACAAATCTGTTATATAACACCGATTCTTTTTATGAATTTAGAATTTAGAATTTCTTGATATTTTCCGAACGCGTGATCTTTTTAAAACTTTCTTTGCGGATTTGGATAGCCAAGAAGTTGCTGTAACTCTAGCAAATTTGTTACAAGTGTAAAGCCGCCTTGACAACCTTACAAAACTAACCTGTTACATGTGAAATTGCAGGAAGTTCTCGGTCCCTACGTCTTCATCATTTTCACAGTCATCCTTGCACTGATGGTCATCTTCATTTACAAGAAAGTGCCCGAAACGAAGAACAAAACCATCGAGGAGATCTCTGCGATGTTCCGGCAACAATCGTACGAATAAGCGTACGATGCGCGAGTAAAACACAAAAGTTTAATTTTTCATGAAAACACGTAAAGTTTAAAAACTAAATTATCGCCTTTAAAGGCATCCTAGTCTTATCTTATGTTATTCGTCGTTCGTTCATATCGTACATCTACACCCCGTGCCTGCCGTTTTATAAATTATAAATAGCAAAACAGAAAACAGAAACAGTGAAAGTGGAAAATGAAGTTTAATTATACAAAAATCAAGTTAGGTTTGAAACAAGGCCATTAAAAATGGCTTAGACTGCATGCTATCTACAATTTAGATAAGAAACTACTTTTACTTATATTTACATCATGAAAAAAAAATGTTTTAAAACGTAAATTAAATTTATATATTTAAAAGAAAGATAGCGCTTTCTAATTTTGGCTATGTTGGCTACCCCTCTCAATATACAGGGTTAGTTGCTTAAGTACAAATAGACCTAACCCTGTATAAGTGTGTATCAAGTGTTCCAAGTGTTTAATAGATTTTTTCACACCAATTTCACATAAAATTTGCTTAAATATGTGTTATCCTATTGCATACTCTGCTTTATACAACTTTATACAATCAATTCTCTAAAATTACTTGCTGCCTCTTTCATAATTACATACGTTTTAAAAATGTTTTAATTGTAATATTTGCTTATAATATAAATGTCCACCGCTCTCCGGTCTCCGCTCCCAAGCAATCAATAGTATTTGCTAGTTTAATTCCTTGCCAATGTTTCTTGTTTAGGTAACCTCCTAACTCCTAACTCGAAATACCTTAGAGGCGCCTAGGACTGCATAGGTAAGTCGATTATCACAATAGAAGTCGTTGCCAAACTAGTGTGGCCGGTTAGACGGCGTCCTCAGTGGCGTTGCCCGCCGACGCTACCATCACATGCTTCACGACGAAGGCGAAGCACGCGAACACCACGAAGACGACGAGATTCACCACACAACTCTGCAGCGTCGATTGCTCCGAGGGGCTGTGCGTGCTGCGCGATGCGTCTACCGCTGGCGGTTCGTTCTGTTTACGATGCGTTAATTCATCCTGAAAATGCGAGGCTTGAAATTTGCGGTGCAAAATTTTGGCTGCGGCTTTACCTCGATTTTCGTGGTTATCTCGGGAAACAATTCCTTAAACTGATTGTTCTTAATGTTATACTCTAATGATTGATAGGCAAGCTGGCGCTTTTGAAAGTCTGTGGTTTCTATGCTTCCAACTGTTGGACTTTTCTCATTCTGGAACAATTTTGCATAGTTTTTAGTTGTTATTTGTTTGGCGTTTGTTTCTAGGGATTTTTAGTAAGTTGGTAGCAAAGGTAACAAATCTAGGGACATTTGCTGGAGTATCTGTATCAACTTAAAATAACAAATGCAAATCACTGATAGTGATAAATATTGCTGTGACTCAGTGTTCAGTGAGTACACTCACCACTCACCAACTCACCATAAAACTTAATAGGCCAGTGAGGATTGTAGACACACTCCATGCAGGATTCCAATTGTCTGGATGAAAGTCACTAATACTGAGGCACAGGCGAGTGTTGGGCTTAAACCGTCCGCTCGGCGTGATCATGTAGATTGACGGCGGCTTGAAGGGGAACTCGCGCGGAAACACCAGCTTCCCATGGTAGTAGCCACCCTCATAGGGTGTGTTCTCCGGTCCACAGACAACATAATGCCTGCAACATCAAGGACAGTCAGTATGTTAGGGGTGAAAAGGTGCAGAGCTGCATCCAGCTTGATGCAATACCATTCTAGAATGTTGGAAGGCAGTGGTTCGGCCGTGATGTACGGCACTGGGTCGCGATTCATCCGCATGTAGTCCTGCTTCAAGCGCACCGTGGCGCTGGTCGGCTTGCGGTTGCGCGACATTATGGTGTGCGTTGCAGGTTTGCAGGTGGAATGTATTCGGACGCGGCCGTCGTACCCGCCGTCGAAGTGGTCGGCAATGAGCAACTGGGAATGCAAACTTCTACACGACAATGCGGCCGCACGGCGCGCACCACATCGAATTCACTTCGTTGCTAATGTGAGCTGTTGGCGATGCATCGTATGACGGTATGACGACATGCGATGTGCTGAAGACTTCGTTCTTGATTTGAAACGATTGCCAATGGCAATGGCAAGGTGTTTCTTGCGACGAATGATGTGTGCAGTGTGATTCGGGACTAAATTAGGACGCTTTGTGTTTGACTCGTTATTCTTGCGCCACTTTCGCCTCTTTAACTTTAACATATGATTTGTGACACGGCGCTGGATGTGATAAGAAGTTTCATGCCAGCTGCCTACAGTGTTACCAACTGTGGGGAAGCAAATTACACTAGTGAAGAATGGGCCGTACTAGACACTCAAATATAAAATTTATAGTAACCTTGAAACGTTATTAATACCTAATTTAGGCAGTTGACTGTGACACATTACTAATTACAAAATAGTTTCATCCAACCCCAAGGGTAATTGATAAGTGTTAAGCTATTTTCTGCATTTTTGTGTAACTTTGAATATTTATTCGCACACCCAGTGTAACTGCATCGGGTACTGTCAAAAACAACTGTTTTGCTGCCAAAAAGGGTGACATCATGCATCGGAATAAAATTGGATTTTGCACTTGAACGCAAAACATCACGTCCACTGCTAGTGTAACGACGCACTTATCAGCTGCGTGAGTGTTCTTATTCTTCCTGTTGTCCTAATTGCTGGAGGCCACCCCCGCAGGCGTGGCGCTTGCATGCTGCGGGCAAAATGTCGTTGCGTGCGATCGCGACGCGCTTGCTCCGGCATGGTCAGTGTTACTTCAGGCACGCGGGCGTTCCGAAGCGCGACATTCATACCAACATTACCGAGAGGGTAAATGCGGCGCGACAGGTACAGCAGGCCCAGCAGGCGCAGCTGGTGCCGCGCTCGTTCGCCCTGCGCTCCGTCGGACTGCAGGTGGGGTTGCACGCGCGCCGCATCCTCATCGACAACGTCCTCAATCGCGTAACGAGCAGTCTCGCCGCAAAACTGCGCAAGGAGGCAGCCAAGCGGATTCTATTTGGCGATTCGGGGCACTTCTTCGCCCTGGTAGGCGTCAGCTTGGCTTCTGGCACTGGTATCTTAACGAAGGAGGAAGAGCTTGAGGGTGTATGCTGGGAAATACGGGTAAGGACAATGCACAAAACATAATGCCTGGTTTACACTTGTAACAAATTTGCTATATAACACAGATTTTTCGAAGAAATTCGACGTTTCTTTTCGGATTCGGATAATCGCGAAGACGCTTTTTAATATGCATTTTGTTGCAACCCTCTCGGAGGGTCAGATATACAAATATTACATGTAACACTAGCAAATTTGCTACAAGTGTAACGCCGGCTTAAGAAGCAATGAAATAATGAAACAAACATTTTTTACAAATTTGCCATTTCAAGGAGGCCATTTCAAAGATTAAGTGGACTTATCAAGATTCTGAAGTGATTGTGAACAATGAGGAGCCTCTGGGTGTGAAGGATCTGGAATTTGGAGGTCCACTTGGCAAAGGTGCCAATGCTGTTGTTTACACAGCAAGGTTACAGCAGGAGGATGATGTCATTACTCACACTGCCCAGAGTAAGAGTGACATCAGCACAGAAACATCTATTTTGCCCCAGGGAACTTTTGGCAATGTGCAAACTAAAATTGAAGCCAAAGAAGTTGAATATCCCTTAGCTGTGAAAATGATGTTTAATTATGACATCCAATCAAATGGCATGGCAATACTCAGAGCAATGTACAAGGAGACTATTCCTGCTAGAGTGTACTACAGCAATGTTGGCATCACTGACTGGGAATTAGCGTTAGTACACTAATAACTAAAAATAACACAAACATTAATAGATATTTATAACGCGTGGCCGCGAACTCTTGGTTGGAGGTCACGAAGTGAAACGCGTCGAGGCCCGACGGCGTTAGCCGTCGGACGCCGAGATAAGTTGAACCAAGTAACGCAGGAGGAGCGGCCAAGTGGTATATAATGTTTTATCGCTCCACATTTAATTAGGCACTTTTTGATATGGATTTAAAAGCGTTCGTGTAACAATAATTCCATCCGTTCGACCGATGAACACAACCTTGACACTTGAACACATCGTTTTTGAGGTGCGGCCGGTGCGACGCGACATCAGCGCCACCTAGGACGAGTACTTTTATGGTCATAACGCATTCATAAAAGCACTCCTTTTTACATTGTTTAAATGGGCGGCCAATTGTGAACTAAACTCATATAAGCAATCTTGTGGTGCGATATAACATTAAAAATATTTCATTTCAGTTTGTCAAATGGCAAGAAGCACCTGCCACCACATCCAAACATTGTTGCAATGTACTCGGTCTTTACCGATTTCATCCCGGAATTGAAAAATGCAACTGATTTGTATCCAGCTGCACTTCCACCGAGGATTTACTCCGAAGGCGAAGGCAGAAACATGTCTCTATTCTTAATCATGAAGAAGTACGTTTGTTTTTTGTCCTTGCCGGATTTATTTAATTGCAACATTTTTTTAAAGATACGAGTGTAGTCTTCAAGAATACCTGTCTTCACCCAACACGCTCACCACGCGTCAGTCCATCCTGCTCTTCACGCAACTGCTTGAAGGTGTCGCCCACTTGTCAGCGCATGGCATCGCCCATCGCGACCTCAAAGCTGATAACTTGCTGCTGGACACGTTCGAAGACAACGCACCGATTTTAGTCATTTCGGACTTTGGCTGCTGTCTCGCTGAAAAGAATCAGCATCTCACTGTTTCCTACAACTCGTATGAGGTGGATAAAGGTGGCAACACCGCATTAATGGCGCCTGAGATTATTACTCAGACGCCAGGCACGTTCAGCTTGTTGAATTACAACAAAAGTGATTTGTGGGCGGCTGCTACGATTGCGTATGAAATCTTCGGACAGAGCAATCCATTCTACGATGGGCCTAACGGAAAACTAAAGGCCAGTGATTACAAGGAAGAAGATTTGCCACTGCTTGGAAAGCAGGATGATATTCCGGAGATTTTTCAAGCCCTAGTCGCAAATTTACTGAAAAGGAATCCAAGCAGAAGATTGGATGCGGAAGTCGCTGCGAATGTCTGTCAGTTATTTCTTTGGGCGCCCAGTGCGTGGTTGAAGCCCATGGTGAAGCTACCCACAAGCAACGAAGTAAGAAAAGCGTTCATTTTCAACAATGAACAAACATTTTTAATTATTATTTTTTTCATAGATCCTTCAATGGCTGCTTTGTCTTACTACCAAAGTGCTGTGCGAGGGACGCCTGAGCAATCTGAAAATGAATACCCAAGATGAATCCAACGAACAAAGCAATAATGGAAAACCGCGATACCAACGAGGCAACCCAATGAACTCGAACTCGAACTATTGCAATAAGGGCCGACGTACTTACACTGAATATTTGCTGATTTCCTCCTTCTTGGTGCGCGCCAAATTGGCCAATGTCAAAGCGGCGTTGCAGTGGATACAAAACAACATTTACTTATCCTAATTACACAACTGCAGTATATCTGCAAAATTTACGTGAAGTTTACTTTATTGGTTGTGAAAACGTTCCAAAATTTAACTTTCTAGATGATTTAGGGAGGAGATGCTGTATTAACCGATGAATCTAATCTTTTGTTTATTAATTTAAGGATATTATGAATTACTTATGTATACCTGGTAGATGTAAAACAAATTATACGATGTATTTACAGAATAAACGATATATTTAGATAGATGTACTTATCTTTTTTAAACCAGTCAGCAGGTCACTAGTTCGTGGAACACATGGACTTTTTGATTAGATGTACCTGTGTGTCCGGGATGTGCCTAAAAATCCACTTAGTTTTGGCGAATTACTTCGGTCTTTTGAAGACCTCCGTCGGAAGATCCCTGATATTTTCTGAACGCGTGTCCCTTGTTAAAGTTCCTTGACGGATTCTGATAGGCTAGAAGACGCCCTTTAAGATGCACCCCGTCCCAACCCTCTCAGGGCCCAGGAAGACCCTTAAAATCAAATTTGAAAAGCGTTCACGAATTAATTTGATAATTTTACGATATTCGACGGAAAATCCACTATACCTTCCGAACGTGTTCTCCTTTTTTCAGTATCATTGCTGCTTCTGATAACCCAGGAAACGATCTTTAAGATGTACCCCGTGTCAACCCCCTCAGGGCCCAACAAGTGATTAAAAATCCACTATTACATTTTGGCGAATTATTTCGATCTTTTGAAGACCTTCGGCGGATAATCCTTGATATTTTCTGAACGCGTGCCCCTTTTTATAGATTCTTGCCGGATTCTGATAAACAAGAAGTCGCTCTTTAATATGCACTCTGTCCCAACCCAGTCAGGGCCCCCGAAGGGCCTTGAAATCAAATTTGATAAGTGTTGACGAATTAATTTGATAATTTGGCGACATTCATCGGAAAATCCTTGATATTTTCTGAACGCGTGCTCCTTTTTAACTGTTCTTACCATATTCTGATAGCTGAGAAGACTCCCTTTAAGACGCATTCTGTCCCAACCCCCTCCGAGCCCCCAAAGTGCCTAATAAATCATTTTAAAGTGTCTGCAAAATTTTTCGTTATAATGGCTACATTTGAAGGAAAATCCTTGATATTTTCTAAATGCGTGCTCCTTTTTAAAGTATCTTTGAAGATGCAGATAGGCAAGAAGACGCTCTTTAAAATGCA
>JARJDQ010010711.1:0-15717 GCA_030264215.1 Geostiba sp. GC000077 | reverse complement strand
TAATATTAATACCAAAATGCTGAGAAAGTCTTCGTCTGGCCTAACGAGGGCATCAAATTTTGAATTTTTAGGTTATAAATATGCATAATAACAAAATTCTTTATCGTTGCACAGCAGCTATTTTAAAAGTCGAACACTTCTGTGTCTATCAGTCTTCTTTTAAATAGAAGAATCTAATGACTTTACAAAGTGTAACGATAAATAATTTTGTTATTATGCATATTTGTAGACTAAAAATACAAAATTTAAAAATGTCGATCCTATTAGGTCGTACTGAGTTTAGAGGGTCGAGCTAAATAATAATAATATTTGAGCAGAAGTTTGGACAGGATAAGCAAAAAAACGTCATTGTTGTAAGTCAACTACTAACTATTGTTATGCTAAAAGTTGCTCATTTAATAAGGTCAACACACAAATATTGCCGTTCCTTTAGTTATTTTATCCGAAAAGAAAAATCAAATGTTGTATTTCATGGAGCCCGATGAAGGCACAAACACAACACACGAACACACACAACATCAACGTTGTTTACATTGTTTCCGAGCGTTGCGACAAGATTTTGACAACGACGAAATTACCGGCTGACATATTACCATGCGACAAACACGACATAAAATTACATGCCGGGCGCGCACTTCAATCGCAAGCGATTTCCGCTCCCTTTGCCCAACATACATCCACTGACACCCCCATACACATGCCGACTCCTGCGTCACCAAGTGTGAAGGGTGTTTATTTTCTTATCCTTTACCTATGTGACGCGTGGCGCCCGGAGGTCGTCGTCGGATAAATACGCTCCTTAACTCCCAAGGTTTGCAGTTTACACGGATTACTGCTCGATACGCGAGACGTAACGACCTCATGCGTTACGCGTGTGTGCGAGCAGGAGGCGGCGGACGAGACGACGCTGAGGAGTTTATGCCGCGGCGCAGCCACCGCCCTCCTCCCCCTCCCGACATAACCGTATAGCATTATGGATAATTTTCCGCCGTTCGCCTTGGATTACACGACAAAGCTTTCTCGCCTCTGCGCACCGAATCTCATCTCCGTCGTTTAACATATAATTAATGGACGCGTAACGTGAGGCGACGGAGGCGGCGAACACGAGTTATGACTTATAAGTTCTGCGCGCCGTAAATAAGAGATACGAACTTGTTTGCTGTACAATAATTAGTGCTCCTACAGATTAGAACTTTGGATGACAAACAAAAAACGCGTGTAAAATTATTATGTACTTTAAATGGGCGGAACTGCAAGTCATAGTTAATTTAATTTTGGTTCAAACTTTATCAAATTCTCTGCAAAGTGCAGACACAGCTGTGGTTATATCTTTAATTAAAATTGTTCTACTCACCAGTTAATTTGTAAATTTCATCCAGATCTGAAACTGAAACAACAAATACAAATTAACATTCAAATGACTATTCTGTGTATTATTCAAACAGACTCATATGGCATAACCATGCAGGAAAAAAAGACAAACGAATCTAAATGCAAATTCAGTCCAATGCTTCTGGATAGAAGCTTTATGCATCACATCACACATGATATGCAATAAATTGTTCGAGCTACAATTGTTTCGTCATTATTTAACGTCAGTGTTATACCTATAGCATATTTAATATCATTTTAGATTGACATGTGTTGGAGGGAAGATATAACAACATTATGCACATGTGATCGTGACGAAGCGTCAGCGTCGGCATTACCGGTGATGTCATTAGCGCGGAAACACGTATTTATCGGCACGCGACAAACACACGCAGTAGCTACCTTCAAATTTATTGCGAGAGCGAATTATGCCCACCACATAGCATATAATGTCATATAATATAATGAAATAACGCCGACATCAATAAGGAGCTAGAAGCAAATTACATTAGTGCAGTATGTGCCTTTATTGAAAACGGAAATATGCATCAAGATTTTATGTGGAAAATAGAAAAATCTTCAGAGGTGGAATGTTATAGAGGGTGAACTATTAATTGCAGAATTCCTCTTAAGAGCTTGTTGGGGACTATTAGTAGTGTGAGAGAAGACTATTTAAAAAAATCTTATTCTTCTAATAAACCAATTGTATCATCTACTCATACTCCTATTACATGAACACCTTGTATAATATTTTTAAATTAAATTAACATTTAAATTATGTTCAGTATTTAATTCTTCACGATTCAATCATCAAAACAATGTTCCCTTTTAATAAATTCCTCAATAAAAAAAAGTCATTGCTTGAATATTAGCTTGGGTTTCAGCACACCCTGAACAAATGTTGTAAACGTAAAATACTCAAGGTTACTTTGGTGTGCTGTGGGTCAGAATAGAGGTCAGGTCGGGAGCTCAAACTCAAAAATGTATAATAAAAGTAAAGAAATCATCATAACGTTAGTTTCAGCTGATATACACAGAATCCGACATTGAATGTAATAAGTATCAAAGGAAGGTAAAGTATATTGGTTCAATATAGTTGTTGTATATTGATTAAATAGATGAATTTAATGTGTTGTTTTAAATTTTAAAACAATGTTAACAATTTCAATAAACAGTAATTTGTTCAAGCAACAAATTTCTCAAATTTCTCAGTGAATTATACCAAAGTATATTTAAAAAGAACATGTGACCCTATGAATGTTATATTACAATTGGAAAGAGGATTTATCAGGGTATCCGCTGATATCAAAATATCCGATGTCGAGTGCTCGACACTCTTACTTTTCCAGCAAATTTGGGAGACGTTAGTGATGAACAAGACGAAAGATTTCACCAGGATATCAAAACTATGGAGTTCCAAGAAAGATAGGATATGCATATGATTGCCGATTTCTGCATGGAGTTTAAGAAGGGACTCTTCAAATGTTCATTCCTGAATATCTCGAAAAAGAAGCGTCCAAAATGTAGAATAATCAATTGATGACTTAGATTACCTTATTCTGTATCTGCCTATGTGATTCATTTCTTTTCTTTAATTGTTGTTTATTTTATTTTTGTGTTACAGAAAATAGTTGGTTTGGCGAACGAATGCATCTCATAAAGCATACAAATTGTATGGTAACCATTGCAACCTATATGCATTCTTTCAGCAATGGTTAAATCTTAAAAACTAGAGCTGAGAAAAAACGAATTTATATTTGAACTCGGGATATCATATTCATATAAAATTTTTCTAATGCCTCTCATGCATTTCCCCCAACAAACTCTCCCGATGAATTTCAGTTTTTTGTGTTCACCGCCTGTAGAATATCAAACAATAAGTAATTCTATCCATTTTGGATTTTCATAAATCATAAAAAAATAAAATGTCTGGCCACTGCTTTGGTTGTAAATGTTATCTATTTACTTTTTATTATAGAGCGTTCGGATGGCGGCGATATTAAGTTGCAGGTATCATTATCAACGCGCATCCGGAATCGAATCGAAGCATATTCTCTTCCCTCAAATCGCAAAACGACGAGATAAACGCCGTGTCGTTGTGCACAAACAAAAGTATAAAACTCGTCAACCACTCGAAACTCGAAGAGTTGGCAGGCAAGACCGTTGCAGCAAAAAAGCGCGCCTGCAAAGAAAGTAGTGAAAAACAGCGAGCGCGCTCTGAAAATCTGTTAAGCTACTTTTACGACTTCACTCGTATCTCCAAATCGCCAAAACGACATCGCGATGATGCCACCGAATCGCTTCTTCGTCTTCGATACGCCCGCTTTTTGTGCACTGCATTCGCTGCCGACTGCGAGGTTTTTTAAACGATGTTTATTCAACCGTTTGGATTCAGTTACGAGCGCGAGGCGAATGCAAAAAATCTCATTTCCTCATTTCCCCGAACATAAAATAATGACGCGTCGCCGCACTAGGAAAAGATGATATCTATTAAGCCGTTTAAGCAATCTTGCACGGATTGAAAATCCAGTTTGCGATGCGAATTTCAAGTTTTTCGGAGAAAAGTTCGAAAGACTGTGAGAACTCGTCTCATAGCAAAAAGTTTTGATACTTTTGCACTTTGAAAAATTCGCGTCCGTTAAAAATGAGTAAGTCTGAAATTGGCGTGAAGCTGGGAGTTTGCAGATTCTGAGAAATTTGGTGAAAAGTGTGAAAGCATTATAATTATAATCGCAATCACAATGGAATCATAAAACGAGATATAACAGGCACATAACGCAAATGGCATAATCGTAATGGCGGCGAGACTTGTTCGCCGAAAGTTTTATTGCGTCGAAGAAGAGCTTGCAAGCCGCCGCCGCAGCCGCCGCCCGCTATCGCTCACGTTCGCGTTTTGTGCAAGATGCGTAATGTAAGATTTTAATTTAACATAACCGGAAAACAAAGGGCCATTTGCATAATAATAATGCTGACTCGCAGCCGGAGTCAGCGTGATCACCGCATCCGCCCCTCCGCCAACGCGGTCGCCCTTCTTTACGGAAGCACAGCAAATTTTACTATCTTGGAAAAGTCAGCGCCCGTTAACACAGGAAAACATGCACTAATATTTTTAATGTGTTGAAAAATATTTGGCAAAAAGGATGTCCCAGGATGTTAAAAATAACTATATTCAGGTTGCTGGATGACCATATAGATCAAACCTAGAAGAAAATATTAATACAGTATGATCCCATACTCTTTGGTTCTCCAGAAATAGGACAATGTGTCATAATGCAAACATTTTCGATCGCTCTGCATTAAGTAACATATGTGTATTGTGCGGCAATGGTTATTCGGTTGCCAATCTTTCTCTCACCTGAATGAAGATGAAAGCAGTATCTCAATCAAAGTAGGTCAATAATAATCGCATGAATGTACTCAACTTGAATCGTCTTCAATAGTTTCCATTGATACTTGTATCGCGATTAAATAAACGACATCATCTTACTACTGCACACACGTATTTTGTTTATTCATGGATAAATGACACACTCAGATCCTGACCAAAGAAATCTCATTCCAACATCGTAGCGAATTAATGTTCGTCATATCTGTAATGCCGTCATTTCTCATTCTTGGTCCGCACATGTATCATTTACCCAATTTGGCAGCCATTCTTCTAGGCACGAATAAAACATAAAGCGCGGAACAAAAGAACAAAGAACAAAGAACGAGAAAATTAAACACATTGAAAAATGGAGCAATAAATAAACCTCGTTGGAGTGGAGTGATGTATCCATTGATACAATGAAATTATTGAATTGATAAATTGGTACAAGTACGAACAAGTACGTTTGTACGTATGCATTACGTATACTCTGCTAGATGAATGTTACTTTGTACTTACTAGCTTTCTTGCTCGTAAAACATAAACTATCTCATTCTCGGAATAAATTCTACGTGCATGTATGATGCATTCTCTTGTAAGAAGTTGTATTTATGAATCATCCCGCACCGATGATAAAGACCACGGACATGAGACGGCAAACTCGAAGGAAACAATCAGTTCAAAGATTATTGAACTCGTACAGCACCACCAGTTTTTCAAGAGAATCAGTCGTATCGTGTTTGTATTTAATAAATAATGAGTCTTTTTCCATTCCAACAAGTGACATTACCTGCTGATATGAACGTAAGTACTTGCTTTTTATGTCTAACAAATCATTTAAAATTTCTACTCTGCTTGATGACCATTATTGTTTCCTTATTTTTCGAGAAAAGTGATTGCATGGTGCGCCATCTCGTTGAGAAGTTTTGTATTATTAATGTAAACAAACCTCAAACTCTATTATATGAGGAACATATATAATACATTTATATTTTCATATTTTCATTGTTATTGACATTTTACCGCTAATTCATGTTACTATTGACAGTTCAATGCAAATATTACTTTGATCTATAAAGCTGCAGGGCAAGTTTTATTGGGATTTATAGTTGAACGTAGAAGGGATATAAAAGAATGAATTATAATTGTTCATTCAAAATAGATGCAAAGCTGAGTCATGGAAATAAATTGGTGCAAACAACGTTTAGTGACAAATTTAATTAGTTTCAATTGGCGATGTGATTCATTGATTAGACCCAGAACATTGAATGTTATAAACTAATGACGAATTCACTGTAGTCGGTTAAGGGAATATAGCATTAAACTAGCGTTAAAAACGCAAATTCTTTGGAAATAGTGGTATATGAGCGAATTATGGTAATTGGTTTTCGAGAAGATTTGCTCATATAGCAACTAGCACGTAGGAAAGACAGGATTTGGATGAAAAATATATCCGAAATTAATTCAACGTTATCGTTTCCAACTCCCTCTCCCCCCCAGGCCACTCTTCCAACATTGCTCAAACTCCCACGATCGTCTTTCATGTCCGCACGTATTACACCCCGCATTTGTACTCCACTCCAAGCCGACTAACGCTCATATCTATACGTTTTAGAACGCTTTTTTGCGCTATCAGAAAATTGCTTTTTTACACACCACTCCTCGATGCAGCAGCTTCCGACGGCTGCTTCATTTGTAATGCAGAAAATTTAACTTTATAATACTTTATAATATGAACGTGTCGACTATCGGAATCGACTGCGACCAGCGACGACTTTTTGCACTTTTTGTCTCTTCGTTGCGCATGAATTTGGCCAAAAGGACGACGACATTGATACATTAGATAGATCAACGATAAAACATTTACTAGCGGCGTACGCCGGTAATTTTTCATATTTCCGCTCACGACTCCGTTTTTGCACATTTGCGGATTTTATGTGAGATACGCGAAAATTATGAACGAGTGTGTACTCATGTGACAACTCGGAATTCTGAGAATCCTTCTCTGGTGTGGAGTGCAGATTATGCAGCATTTCCACGTATCTTTTTTTTCGCATTTTATAATTCGCCAATTTAGATGATTTCGCGTGAAGTGCGTGTCATCGGGTGTCCTTCCACTCGAGCACTCGCAGATCCCATTCGAATATAAAGCAATTCCTCAACGCACCCCCAAATGTCGGAGCACACCTCACAAAAAGACATTCGACCAGCACCAGGGCGTCGGCGACGTCGCGGATGCGGAAAATTTACGACCGACGCGCAAGGGTTTTATTTCGTCCTGCGGACCGCGCGGTATTTCACTTAAAAGTCGAGGAATAACTTTCCCGCGAAGACAAATAAATTTATTTAATAAGAAAGTAAGCAGAAACTTCCTGAAGAATGCCTTTCGCTTTCTAGAAGCAAGAAGCCCAAGGAAAAAGGAGAAGTCCCACATCCCAGGTGTGTTGGCCCTCGGCATTGTCCCTTTGTGTACTTATTTCAACTTATTTTGGGTAAGTTCACGCGGCACGCGGCTAGGTGAGGCAAGGACGTGGACACCGGCTTTTATTAGTCAGCTTCAAGTTCCAGACAGCAGACGCCCCAAGTATTTCACCATTCACGGTGATTCCGGGGCGTCGGCTGTCGCTTTCCGGCGTGTTTTGCCGTAATTTATGCACTCGCAATCGCTTTTAAATAAGAAAAACAGAATAACGGAAATAAACCAATTTTACGACGCACCCCAAGAGAGCCATGCGCCTCAGCGCCAACAAAAACTTAGCTCGGGACCTTATCGGCAACAAATCCAGCAGACGCGCGCCAGGCGTGTTCATAAATATAGCAGTTTCGTGATGGCGTTAAAAATTCCCTAAAGCCTTCATTATCTTGAAAGTGCTTATAGCCTGAAGAGATTCATTCATTAACGTGTTGAAATCTTTGAAACACCTTGTTCAACCGTTCTATGTTAGTGTCAAGTTTTTAAAATAGCGTTGTTCAGGGTTGTTCAGTACAACCGGTATTAGCATGGTAGAAGCGGTTGTAGTGTGACTCATCACAAACTTAGTAATGTTATTTTAAACATTTGTAGACTTTACAAAAATTTCAAAAAAATCTCACAAATGTAACTTTTCATAAAGAACAATTTAAAATTTTCAGCAGGCGTTAAAAATTCCCTAAAGCCTTGATTATCTCGAAAGTGCTTATAGCCTGAAGAGATTCATTCATTAACGTCTTGAAATCTTTGAAAAGTCTTCTTCAACCGTTCTATGTTAATGTCAAGTTTTTAAAATAGGGTTGTTCAAGGTTGTTCAGTACAACCGGTTTTAGCATGGTAGAAACTATTGTAGTGTGACTCATCACAAACTTAGTAATGTTATTTTAAACATTTGTAGACTTTACAAAAATTTCAAAAAAATCTCACAAGTGTAACTTTTCATATAGAACAATTTAAAAATTTCAACAGGCGTTAAAAATTCCCCAAAGCCTTGATTAGCATGAAAGTGCTTATAGCCTGAAGAGATTCATTCATTAACGTCTTGAAATCTTTGAAACATCTTCTTCAACCGTTCTATGTTAGTGTCAAGTTTTTAAAATTTAACCCGATGAGTCATACTACAACCGGTTTTAGCATGGAAGAAGCGGTTGTAGTGTGACTCATCACAAGCTTAGTAATGTCATTTTGGCCATTTGGAGGCTTTAACAAAATTTCAACTGTTACTTTCCATAAAGAACAATTTATATTTTTCAGCATAACGCAGAACATGTCGTCAACCCAATTTTGTGACTAGACCCTACACACAGCTCGCAACTACTTTACACCCTTTTAGCGAATGAAATTGAAAATGCCATCAGGCAAAGTGATTTTTATTTTTTATGCGCTTCCGATGGCATTTCAGCTTAAACGTACACACAAAAAATGAATAGTAGTATACGATTGATGGTACGGATGATGCGATAAAGTAACGACCAGCCAATAGATAACAACGTCGAATGTCAGAATTTCGATGCAGATGGTTTATTCGAACTATATAGGTAAGCTGTAGCTGTAACTCTGCTCTTGAATTTCAGCATTTTTAGCGTTTTTATGCTTCGACGTTTTCAACGTTTTACGATGCTAAATTGCTTCGATAACTCGCGCCGTCGCACGGGCCATATGCGCGTCTACTCCACAACAACTCCACTTTTTTCGGCATTTATTCCGCGATGCAGAAGCGCATAACTGATAAACAGAAGCATAAATCATTTGCGAATTCAATATTAGAAACTACAGCCGGCCATTATTCAGCGTCAGAGCGTCAAAATTTTAAATTTTACAAATCGATAAAATACAAAAGTACAAAGCCAAGTAGTGCATGAATGAGGATGACTTACGTCATTTTCTTTTCGAGTGAGTAAGGTTTCCTTATTACAGAAATATTTTTTACTACTTTTTTAAAGTTTGTTTTGAGCCCGGTAAAAATTGTTTGAATCTTTGGTCAACTTAAAAACTTAATAACTCGAAGAATATTTTTTTTCCGAAATCGGCACTAAGGTTAAACATCCGCATTAAAGTAGCTTTTTTATGCCTAGGCATTAAAGCAAAACAACAGCGATAAGAAAAGCAATCAACAACAACTCACGTGGTATTTGCTACCTTTTTCACTAAAAATCCTTTAAAAAATGTCACTATCGATTCTAATAGGTTTTTATCAATTTAAAAATCAGTAAGTCATCCTCATTAAAGACGTTTTGTGAGTTTGTTAATAAAATAATTACCTTAATCTGGCCGTCGTATAAATCCAGGAAGCACACTGCAACATAGAAAAAAAAGAGACTTAATTAGCAACATCATCAAGTTTGGCCATAAAGCGATATCAAAGTGCAATCTTCAAACTAATTAGGTTTGGCAAGAGTTAGGGGTTGTTATAGCGCTGAGGCAGTATAGTCAAGTCGCCTGCCGCCCGAAACAGAATTCAATCAAAACGCTATAAAAGCGCGATGCCATCGTCTGTCCGCACACATGCCGACGGCGCACTTTACCATTTTTACCCACCACCCCCCCACCCCCCAGCGTCCAGCCCTTTTGTTTTATACATCGCGGTCGGTGCGCGCTTTATCGCAAAATCTCAAATCATGCGAGCCGAGCCCTTTTGGATTTGACTTTTTGACATCGGACGCCTTCGTTTTTGCACCCAAGTGTGTAATACCATTCATATGGTGCCGCATCGGCGAATGCGGACATTTTAAATCAGCTTTTTTCGAGTGCACTCAGCAAGTTTTCATACCGCGCCAGATTCAGCGCATAACGTACATGGTACATGAGTACAAAGTAATAATTTCATTCGGTGTGTGCGAAATGTGGCCGTGCACACGTGCACGTATCTCAGAATATGTAGATATATGTGTGCATGATGTCGGAATGTCGGCCATGGTCGTCGCAGTGCATTTTGTATTATTCGTGATACGAGCACACGCAACTTGGGACGTGACTTTCGACCAGACCAGCAGAATAAAGCAAACCAAAACTCATCGTAAAGGTGGCTTTACATTTGTTACAGTTACATGTAACATTGATAGAACTGAGCCTCTGAAGGGGTTACAACGAGGTGCATCCTAAACAGCGTCTTCTTGTCTATCCGAATCCGCAAAAAAAAATTGGAAGATCACGCGTTCGGAAAATATCCTGGATTTTACGTCGAATTTCATCAAAAAAATCGGTGTTATATAGCAGATTTGTTACAAGTGTAAACCCGGCATTACTCTTTTCCTTAATACCAAAAACTTTTAAAAATGGACACAATTGGAGAAAAATTCCGCCAATGAGCAATTGCTGTCGCACATGGCTCAACTTTGGGTTATCTACACTTCCGCCCTTAGTGTCAAAGATTTTAAGAAGAAGATTTGGAGAAGTAGGAAGTCCTGTACTGTTCCGTTCTGGTCTATTTTCGCAACAGATAATCACGGGCTCGACTTCTCCGTCTGAAATGCAGCTTTTGGAGGATATTTTTATTTTCCGTCCGTGAACGTGTGGAACTTTCTGAGGGGTGGGTGGGGTGGCGGCTTCACGTCGGCCGTGATTCCGTGTTATTGCAACGCGTTTTGCGCTTGGAATTTCGCTTTAAGCACGTTCCTTTGCTCCACCCCGCTGTTCTTATCTTCAGGAAACTAGCAAAGTAAAATTCCTAAATTTCAAAGCATTTCCTGAAACAATATACACACAGGGTGTCCCATTAGTCGCGCAAATTGCATTAAACGAAGTACAACATTGAGCGAAAATAATGTAGGTAAATTGTTCTTCATGGCCGAGATACAGGGCGGTAAAGTTTTATTGTCAACTTTGTTTCTAATTATTCTTTTGTTTTAATTTAAGTTGCAATTGAAAGATTATTTAATTTGTTACCTATTCCAATTGAAATTTTTGATCCATCCATTTTTGATCAAGTTAAAACCTAAATTAAAACAAAAGAATAATTAGAAACAAAGTTGACAAAGAAACTTTATCTCGGCCATCCAGATGAATTACGCCATTAATGGGACACCCTGTATACCATATTTGAAAAGTATGAAAATACATTCAACGAAGTTTGTTGATAAAATACTAGACATTACTAAACAGTTTATTCTGTTTCTGATGCAATTGAGGTTAAAAATCAATGACAATCGCAATTTAATCCATTAAACTCATTGAAAATGCTGGCAACGCGCACTAACAATGCGATTCGAGGGCGACTGCTCTTTATCCGGTGCGCATGGACAACGCGCAATGGCATTTTCCAGCGTTTTACCGTTTTAACGAGACCATAAAGCATTTATTCATATCACTCGTTCGGATAGTAATAACTCTGTTATGGTCGAAAACTCCTTTTGTTCTTCACCTCAAAAACTACCCCCAACACGGCGGGTACGAAACAAACACTAATTAAAATTGAACAAAGGTATATTATAGTTATTTATGAAATTAGTGTGTAAAGTTTGATTTTAAGATGTGAGGTTGAGTATTTCGCAACGAACGTAGAGTTGCGAAAATGTTCGGAGGAGCATCTTAAAATCACTTTACACACGAATTTCATACAACATTTTTTCTACGACCACATTTAATATTAATTTCATGGACACTCGCGAGTGCAACTAACTGTAGGCAACTTCTTCTGCAATCTCATTACGAAACTAGTCGCTTATTGAATTCATTAAGATATTCCATCATTAAACTGGAACTTTACGCATTGTATACGATGTCATAATGACCAGTTTTAGAGGTCGTCGTAGAAAAAAGTTATTTTGCATTCGCAGATTCTGAAATATTCAATTGACGGACTCATTTCACTCAACGCATACCCAATGGTAAAGGAAGTAAATGCTAATGCCGTTAGTGCAGTGTATATTGAAGTTTTAGTAGTTTAATTAAGCATTTTTATCGGTCTCGCTTTACTGTGCTTAATTGCCATCAATTATAAATAATAAACCATTAAATGCTCTCTCTCTCTCCTCATGACGATGCCAGAGCGTTTATAAATGTAGATAATGTCAGCAGTTCTGAAGACTTCACTTTATCTTATAGTACTTAAGTATTTTTGTGATCAATTTGAAACAAAACAAAGTAATAAAATTATAGCAAATATTTTATGCTTGCATTATGGCTTTTGGTTGTGACTTGCTTCTTGAAGGGTTCGTTCGCCCCAGCAGCGAGCCGAGTTATTACTCAAAGGACTTTAAATTAAAACGAGTTTTGCGGTCGGAGTTCCGAGAGCTCCAATATCGCAACGCCAAGCGGCCCAAGCGCAAAGCTTTCAGTCTCTCCTCGGAGCTTTGCGCGTCCAAGAAGTCCAAGAAGTAATGGCGGTCCAACGCGAGAAAGGAAGTTCCAAGAAATCTTCTACGCCCTCCCGTACTTCACGCGAGTTGTGCTCGAAAAAGTTGGCCAACTTAATTTGAATTTAGATTGAGAAAAATTATCCCAAAACGCGAAAACTACACTCCAGTACAACGAACCTGTAATCCTTTTGAAGCGAAATTAACCGACCGAAAACACATATACTTGGAAGAACAGAAAAAGTTGAACCATCAGAATTAAGAATTTATGATGAACTTAAAAGTAGACGATCTTGAGAGATTTGATTATCGCGTATAAATTTAGCAAATTAAGTTAAATTATCCTGTTAAGGATAATGATCATCGTCTCATTGAGAATTGGATTAATGCAATAGTTCCGTCAGATGTGCTCAGTTTATAATCCAACCTAATTGATTGAAGTTGCGTTTGCTATCGCAATTGTAACGGCAATTGCAGGGATAAAAAGGAAATGCTCTTGTTGGACAAAAAACATCATTGTTCCCATTCTTCAATTTTAGTTCCTCAGTTCTCACACGAATTCTCTTCGGTCTACATCTATTATGCCAGGTTTATTTGTAACAAATCTGTTATAATAACAGTGATATTTTGTAGAAATGTGACGGAAAAACCAAGATATTTTCCGAACGCGTGCCCTTTATTTCACGTTTCCTTGCTGATTCGGATAGCTAAGAAGATACACCTTTTTGCAAATTAGTAGTGTAAATCCGCTTTACAAAATAATTATTTTTCATTGCAAATCACATTCGTTTTAAACATCAAACATATCTGCAAAGTTAGATATTGGATCTAACCAGAATTCATTTCTTTTAGATGGCTCCTTCAACTCAGAATTAATCCTTCTTTGGTTAATTCATTTCCACACACTCAGTATAAAGTTAGATGATAATGAACCAGACTCGACGAAATGCAATATTTTAAAATTATACATAATATATTTTAACAACAGCGTCAATAATGCTGTACATGTACTTTAAGTGAACCTTTAATTAAATAACCGCCGCCGACAGAAACCGCAAGCAATAAGTACAGAAGCAACGAATTATTTAATACCGGCTAATGTTATATGGAACAAATTTAAAATTATGTGAGTAATGAAGAAACCCACATGCGTGGTCGTAATTGTTCATGGTTTTTGTTTCTGTTCGAAGCTTTGCTGTCAGCCTTGATGCTAAATTGAAATAGTCATGAAAAAAATTGTGATATTTTTTTAATAAAAAAAAAAGCATTCCCATCTCACATGTTTTATCTTCAAGTCAATATTTATTTGCTGTTGGCTAAAAAAACAAGCGAAAGTAAATAATACTAGAGTCAGACAACATAATCAAATGTAATGAACGTGTTTCCAAATCCGTCAATATTCCTTATCTCCCCTAATAAGAGGCATTGGAATCAACCCCGCGTTTCTTTAATCCGTAATAAAGTTATTCGAGTTATGGACTTTGTAAACTTGGTTCGGATGCTTTCCGATCGCTGTTCTTTATGTGTTTCCTTCCAAATGCAAGGCAACGACATGAAACTTGAGCGTACGATATTTCGTAATAATATCATCTCAACTTCTCAACCCACCCTTGATCGATCGCTGAGAACTCGAGAACGTCCATGCACGTCTCCACATACGTCCACAACCAAAAAGAGGGCAGGGCAGATCCAAAATACAACAAGAAACCCTGAAAAGTTTCAAATTACAAACAACACCAAACATGGCAATATGAAGGAAATTTTTACATTTCTTGCAAAACGAAAATGTGAGGCATCCGCATCCCCCAAAGTGGAAAAGTGTTGAAGTGCAGAAGTGAAGAAGTGGAGAGGAAAAAGTAAATTTCGCCTTTTTTTCCAGACTCTATTTTTACCTCATCTCGCTTTCGTCCATCTTACTCGTTTGGCCCGGCCCCTATCTCAAAAACAAATAATAAAAGCGAGTTTCAAGCATCGAGGAACAAACATCACCGAAGGAAATCAAGAATATCAAGGACATCAAGGATATCAACCTACCTAATCCTAATATGTACTTTCTCATTTCACCAAGCGAAAAGTCGAGAAGCGAAGTTGGGTTGGAAGTGAGAACCAAAAAAAATAAATTAAAAGTTCATTTCGTAAAATGTCGGAGGAATCGTGCGAGTCGTGTAGAGAAGGAATCGTAGCGAGACTAAAAAAGGAGAAGTAGTAAACACAAGGCGGAAAGTCGAACATACCGAACTCCCAATCGAACGCGTTTGCAAAAAGTTAGCTAGTTTCAAGGTCGATGATTAAACGCTGACGATGGTGATTGCGACAGCGCTTCCAAGATCGCTTCCTAGATCGCTTGGTATTTCATCGAATGATTCGTTTTTAATAAAATTAAAATATTTCTTAGATTCTTCAAAAATGGTATGTTTCATTCACGTGGTATCTAGATTGTGGAATTTTGATTTGGGACTCAAAAAAAGAAAGAAAATCTAATGATTAAATTTCAAGTTCGGTTCACCTTTCGTTTTCAGTTCGAAAAACCAGTCTTGAGTGGAGTGTGGCATGGGACAATAGGGCAAGCGCCTACAATAAGCTTCCACTGCTTCCAGTGAAGACAGCCATAGAGGTGATAGAGGTATAGGTAACCATAGCAACACAAAAACAGAATAAAATGTAAGAAACACGAATCCCAAATGCAACCTCTGTGATTCAACCATAGACCTGAAAGAGGAGCCGCTGGCAGACGAAAAAATACTGAAGAGCTGAAAGCATACGGCGGCGTAAGATCGAGCAAGACGCAAGATGCATTCGAAGAGGAGTCAGTCGACTGACCCTAGAATACAGCCACGAACTCACTGGTGGAAGAAACGCCAATTGTGTTGTTCTGGCTGGTCAACCATAGCCAAACCTCCTCAGATCGAATCGAAAGCAAGCCTTTGAGTATATGAAGTATGAAGTATATGATTCTTGTTGAATCTCGTTCTATCGAGTCATGAACACCGATTATTAACTGTACCAAACGATGCAATTGTGGGGATGATAAGAGTGTATTAAACACAATGAAACCTTTGATGATGCAATAATACAGCACCTAGACCAGAATGCTTAACATATACAGGGTCTTCATAAATGTCTGATTACCACGTGATCAAATTTTGAATTTCGCGCCCAGCAGCAGTTGGCTATAATTTAAAAATATATCCCCAGATAAGTAACTGGCAAGGGAG
>JARJDQ010010710.1:0-19379 GCA_030264215.1 Geostiba sp. GC000077 | reverse complement strand
TAAATATCATTTTGAAATATTTGAAGAAATTTTAAAGCCTATAGGTTACGCTTAAAGAAAGTCTGTACAAACCTGATTATTCGGGAAGGTGCCATCCTTATCAATGGCATTAACTTGGGTAACCTTCGTTCCAATGGGCTCACCCTCTAGGACGGTCTCCTGCTCGCGCTCGGTGAAGAGAGGAATCTCGTCGTTGACGTCCTCAAGCATGATGTACACCGTCGCCTCAGAGGCCAATTGTTGAGCGCCATTGTTCTAAACTCAACGAACACCAACAACGAATGAGCCCAACTGTACAACATCTCAAGATCTCAATTCCTGCTTTGCTATACTGGCGGTACGCACCTCGACACGAATGGTTAGGTTGTACTCCTTAATACTCTCGAAGTCCAAGGGATGATTGACTTTGATGTCGGCCCACGTGAATCCGTTCTCCGGACGCTGCTGCAGGTAGAACGTGTGGAACTTGTTGGTCTGTGCAGTGGAGCCGGGCATCAGCCGGTAGAAGACCGTCGGATTATTCTCGATGCCGGAGCTAGAGTGGTGATCAAACGTTAACGCACGTCCCTTCTAGGGCAACGTTTGGCACGAAGATGAGCAGCACTCATCTTCACGCCAACGGAACTTTGCAATCGTCAGGTCACTACTATCAAAACAAATGAAACGTTTTTACTTTCTCACGAACCGTGGTGGTACCACGAACAAAAAGCTTTCATATTCTTTTTTCCACTGCTGGGCGATTTGCAGATCGCCCGGATCAAAATAAAACAAAAACGGAACCAACAAAAATGGTTTGGATCAATTTAGACATGGCTTGTTTACAAAAATAATGAAAATCATTTCAGCCACATGCAAAAACGAAAAAGGTACGAAACAAAATGCAATGAAAAATCATCGCGAAAGCATTCATCGATATCCATTGGTTTTGGTGTCGTGAATTTGCAAAAAATTTTGATCGGCAAAAAATGTCGGCGACGCACACCGTTGGGTGATCACCTGGAAGAGAAGTCCTTGGGCGCGCACCGTAACAGACTAACAGAAATGGTCTAATCTTACTCCAGAGGTTATCATGCAGCAAAAATCAAAAATTTGCAAAATTCTGAGAATCAACAACGGATGAGACGTAAATCTTACTGCGAACCTAGGAGAAAACGGTACGGTACGGTAAACGAAAACAAAATCGAACGAAGGTGAGTGCCAAAGGAATCATTTCCCAGGGGATTGTTGGTGTGCAACGTCCAGATTTACTTCCGTCTCGGTTTTGATAGCATTCAATTGGTATATACTTTTGGGTTAGTTGTTCGGTGCGTGAAAAATTGCGCCGCTGTGAATATTAGTTAACCCCTTGGAACGCGGGCTCGACCCAAAATGCTTTTGCATCCCCCCAAATCATCGGAAATTTTGCCCCCATCAAAACAGACTACATACACTTCGCATGGTAATTAATCACTAATGAGATGAATTCGTGTGGCGTTATCGAGATGTTTCTTGGGGGGGTGGTGAGGGGGACAGATGAAGAGAACGGTGGAGGTTTTTTTTTCTGACTGAACGTTGTTGAAGTGTTGCAATGACCCTTAATGCCCCATAAGCCAGTGTGTTGCGTGTGGTGCAGGCGTCAACAGCGTTCAGTCCATTCCGGTGGTGGGTGGCGGTGGTTTTTTTGTTCTGTTAGTAGTTCGATGCTGCAGCGGAGAGGTGGTAGTGATATGTAGAGAGGGATGTGATTTATGATTTTTGATATGATTGATTTTCTGTAGTTTTGAGTGTTGAGTGTTGTGTTTGATTGAGTGTGCTTTCTGTTGGGAGTTTGGTGGAGTTGAGGAGTGTGGGTAAGATCTACACACCAGACTACCTACGAATTGAATCGGGAGTTGTAGGAGGTGGAGGATACAGAGAGCGCTCGGGGGGGGGAGGATAATGAATTAATAAGTAAATATAGAATATATATAATAGTAATTAATATATATAATTAAGGCCCCGAAGAGGGCGCCGTGCTAGGCCCCCTTTGGTCCCGGGTGAAGCGTGCACAAACAGACCACCGTGTGCCACGTGCAGCGGCGTGCTGCGCCGCACGAGCAACCACACTGACAGGGCACAGACCTGGCTTTCACCGACACGACCTTTGCCCCGACCGGCAGGTTCTCTCGTATGTAGATCGGCCCGTAGACCACGTGGTCCCATACGGGTGGGTTGTTCGCCCGATCCACGACATCGATTTGCACCTCCACCGAGCGTGAGAGCGGCGGATAACCCTTGTCTTGCGCGGTGGCCTCCAACTTGTACGTTTCTCTCTGCGCACGCGCCGGAACAACAACAATAATAAGAGCAACCAAGTGTTAGTTGAATAAATTGTGGCAGCGTGGCGAACTTTTTTTCATGTGAGGCAAGAGAAGGGGGGCAAGAGAGAGAGGGGGGGTGGCGGGGGGGCAGCAGTCAGTAAGAGTGGTGTGTCGGATGGACTGTGTGTTTCCTGGAAGGTATTCCGATTCCGCGCCTCGTGCCCGGGACACCCAGAATGAACGTTGGAACGGTGGCAAATTTGGTACGGACGTGCTCCAAGCAACTATTGGTAGCACCGCGGAACCCAAGGTCGAGAGTCGCGAACGCGCGGTTACCGGACCCACAATCCCACCCAAGAGTTTAGAGGACGCGAGGACGTCCAGAGCACGACGCGCACTTCGCCGCTTTCGTAGGTTCCTCACTCATCTCATCATCTCCAACATCATCATATTCCTACCATCAATATATCTTCACAGCAAACCTCAGTTGCTGATGCGTCGACAAATACCAACCTGGCTTTCACGGATGTCACTACAGTACCCACTGTGACATTTTCTTTGATGTGAATGGGGCCGTACACATTCACGTCCCACAGAGGTGGCTTATTGTTCCTGTCTACGACGTCTAACTCAACGTCCACGTCCGCATACAAAGGGGCTTCACCTCTGTCCGAGGCCCGCACGCGCAGTCGATACCTGTCTCGCTAAATATAAGGGCACGGTCAGGTCAGGGCTCATTGGGACAAACCAAATAGAACACACTCAAATTCAAGAGAGATCAATAATCAAGAATCATACTTAAGTTATACTCAAAACTCCGAACTAAGGGAAACCAAAAGAAACAAATACGGGCAAACCAACGGGCTGCTGTTCAAGAACCAAGGAGGTTTAACGAAACGGAAGAGAACGGAAAAGTCCAACGCAATCACACAAACACAAAGAGATGGTTTATATTAATCCGATAGCATCAAATTTCGAGCGTTCCAAATTTTGACAACTAGCACACGGACCTCAGCGCACCTCGCACCTGAAAGCTGCTTCTACCCGGTTGGATGACCAATTCGTACAGCGGCTAAGCACAGAGTGAAATTTCAGCAGGTTAGTTCAACGATCAATGGTTACTGGCTCGGTTCGCTCTGGTTAATTATTGTTAGCGTTACAGAGAGTTGCAGAGAGTTTATGGACGAGAGTAGTTGGTTGGGGGCGGTGAGGTTCGAGTACAGCGGGCCTCCGAAAACACGCCGACTTCGCATTTCTGCATCGGCCACAAACATTTTGGCATGCGCTTAACAGAGCAACACGTATTGTGGTAAAGTGAGGGATCGAAATCAAGTGGCGCAGAAATGGAAATCGACATTATTCAGTCAGTACGGCTCAAATCAAAAGAGGTCTAAGAGAGAAGGCAACACACGCTATACGACGTGGTAATATCAATAGGGTTTCTGCATTGCTGGCTCCGCTACTCGGCTCCGGGTCTCTCTCTCTCGATTCCGGTGGGTTGAACACCTTACTTACTGAATAGCATCCCTGCTGGGTCGAATTCGGTCGAACGGTGGCGGAAACGCCGAAGAAACAGAAAGGTGCAATTTGTAAAACAAAACGTCTTTTTCTTATCATTTTTTTTCTGTTGTTGATCGTTATAAAAAACATAACGTATAGTACAAAACATCTTTTCGTTTATATCGATATCTGATTAAAAAAGAACGTAACGAAAACTTTGACGAAGCAGGCAGTTATATTATGGTCATGCAAAAAAAGTCTCAAAAACACTTGGGGCGGGGCGGGAGAACAAGGATGTGCAAAAAGTCTCCATGTTTCTTTTCACGTTTTGTTCTGTTTTGAGGTTTTTGAATTTTTTTTGGTTTCTCCATGTTTTGAAAAACGACCTTCAAAAACCGATGGACGTTCCGCAAGCGCGGTCCGATGGTTACACGTGTTCTACTTGATCCGAGTTGGTTAATTTTTTTTAGAGCTTTTTAGTCAAAGTTAGTACGCCGCCCCATACACAGGATTAAAAATGTCACAATGTCGAAGCGCCGCAAGAGTGCCGATCGCCCAAATCCCCGGGTTTCAAAAAAGCGGCCTCTCGCGACACTGGGTGACCAAAATTGTGTGTAAAGACAACTGACTACGGTTAGACATTATGCTTTTTTTTAGTTCAAAGAGTGTTTGTGTGTCGACAAGTCTCCTGTAAAAAATTCACTTGTAAAAATGGTCAAAATGGGCAAAAAATTGTGGCACATGAGGGTCAGACACACAGAAATTCACGCAAAAAAAATGCTCGTGGCTTGTTTCGCCATTTTCCGATCTCGCTGCATATCCAAAGATTTGCCCGTCCCCGTGATTTGGGACGAGAGAGGCGCACAAGGAGGAGAGCAAAAATATCGTCCACAAAAATCGGCAGCCTCATCGCTGTGGACGCCAAAAACTGGGCGGTAGCACCTGGTATCAAAAAACAATTTCCCTTGCTACTTGTCAAAATTAGTAGAACCGATCCACGCTTGGCACTCACTCCAAATCGCATCCATTGTGCTTTGTGCCGCTGTAAACGAACAAAGCGCCGGAAGTACACCGCGCGCATTGTGTGTTTATCAGCATTTGCAATCAAACATCCTCGCAAGTCCTCGCCAAGTACCAAAAGTGCCAAGCGCGGCATCGATTTGCACTAAAAAAGATGAAATCGAATGCACCCCATGTAAGAAGGTACATTGTTATGCAAGGTGTGCCGTATAAAAGAACTTAGTCAATAAAGATTTTAGATTAGTGCAATCGATCTGCCGAGAGATCAGAGCAACTCAAACAAAGGTGCGCTGAAATGAAGAGTACAGAAGAAGCAGCTATATCCACTCGTACCTAGGGAATCAGCTCCGGTGTTGGTCTGGCCGCTCCATTCCGCTCCTGCCGTCTCCGAGGGGGAATGTGCCTGAAATATATTCGCACACGCACCCAAAGCCCAGCCATACAGACCACAGCAAACACATCCGGATTCTCATCATCGTCATCATGAAAACACACAAGAGTTCATTACGCATTCGCTCACATTGCATCCATTCGCAGCCGAGTACGTTGATTCTGAATTTCTGACATTCTGAGGCTAAGAGATGGGGGAGGGCGGAGAAAGAGAGAGCAACGGCGAGACACATGTACACGACAAATGATTAAAAACCCTACGCTGCGCGGTTTTCGTTCGGATTCAATATAAAGTGAGAACAAAGACAAATGCATAGAGTGGTAGAGAAGAGAGGTGGCAGAGAAGAAGTCATTCGGGATGCACTTACATCGAGCGGCTTCTTGAGGACGATCCACCCGGACTCCGGCTGGATCTCAAAGTATTCGAGGTCCTGCTGGTTGGGGCCCGCGTTGAGCGTGTACACGATGGCGCCGTTGTTGTCGGCGTCCTCGTCCGAGGCGGAGACGCGCAGGATATTCGTGCCGATGCTCGCATCCTGCTTGACATTCTCCACATATTTCTGTCGGGGAGGAGAAAAATGCAGCAAATGAAATACGGTGGAATTTCTTAATAAAACTGAGCGCTGCACTGCAACCCTTTTCTCTTTTCTCGTATAGTGCCTTAGTGAGCATACAAATAACGCATACCTGTCGGTCGAACAATGGCGGATTATCATTAACATCTGTAATCTCCACGGTGAAGGAGCAAACGCCTTCGAGGGACGGCTCTCCTTGATCAGTCGCCTTGACAGTAACGGAAACAAACTTGCCGTCGTCCCCCTCACGATCGAACACTTTGTTGGTGGAAACTTCGCCAGTCTCCTCATCGACAGTAAACTTGGTGCCCTTTTGATTGGGCTGCTGGACAATGGAGTATTTAACTTGACCATTAACACCCTTGTCCTCATCAGTGGCGTGCACTTTGATCACTGGCGAACCGTTCGGTGCGCCTTCCTCGACTTTGGGATAATACGTTCCGCAATCATTGAAGATCGGTTTGTTATCGTTGACGTCCGTAATGAACACAACCACGACGGCAGTGCTGGTGTGAATGGTCTGATCGCCATTGGCACAGCAGGCGCCATCGTCCATAGCAGTGACATTCAGTTCGTACTTGTCCTTGTCCAGCGTGATTGCTTTCCCGTGCAATCGAATTACGCCGGTGATTTCTTCAATTACAAACTGCCCGGAGCTAGTGCCTCCACCGACGAAACCAAATCTCACGTTATCACCGTCTTTATCTGAAGCCACCACAGTGGTGACCAAAGTATTAGGCCCGGCGTTTTCATCAACATTCGGTGTGTACACCTGCTGCGAGAATTTCGGCTCCTCATCGTTCTTGTTCTTTGTGTAGACGCGAACGGTAGCCGTGCCGGTCTTCGCCGGTTCTCCCTTGTCCTTCGCCGTCACGATAAACTCATAGTAAGCGTTGTTATTATCCGCATCCAGTTGCTTATTAATGGAGATGATACCGCTGGGATCGACGCTGAAGTGATCATCGGATACACTATAGTCGATCTCGGCGTTCGCGCCGCTATCCGAGTCCATCGCCTTCACTTTCAGGATGGTCGTGCCGGGCGGATAGTCCTCGTCGATATTATGCGCTTGGTAGTCAGGCAGCTCAAATTTGGGCGCGTTATCGTTGACGTCCGTCACGCGAATGGTGAGCTAAAATGGGACAGCATTAGCATATGCATTATCGGCATTTGCATTGATTGTGTTACCTCAACGGAAGTGGAGAAGCCGCCAGAGTCTTCGGTCGCTGTGACCACCAGGGAGTAGACGTGCGGCTGGCGTAGGTCCTCGAAGTCGAGCTCCTTGGCGAGCTTCACAATGCCGGATGTGGGGCCGATGTTGAAGGTCCCAGCTCCTTGGCCTTGCGCTTTCAGAGTGTAACGGATCTCGCGGTCCGCGAAGGATTTCGCCTTCACTGAGATGATGCTAAAAATGATTTGCATTAAATTGTGAATGTGGTGGAGTTTGGTGTGAAGTGTGGCAAATAGGATCGTAAAACACACTTTAACATAAAAACAAATACCTGTGACAAAATATTTTGCCTTTGACGATAAATATGATAAAATCTTGCGAAAGTTGGATTCAGAACGAATGTATCTTTTTGTGTCCTGTCTGTGCGAGGGAATAAATTATCTTTTCTTATCGGATTGGCTATCTTCGGGCGGTTCGTGCTCGCCGGCAAATTTCCATCAAATAAACATTACCCCTTCAGCCGCAGCCCGCGAGATTACAGGTGCGATACTTGGACGGCGGGGCACGAAAATGCGGGCGGCGGCCATAATTACCAGGCGCTCGGATAACATCTACGTGTGACACTCACTTATGAAACATGCATTAGCTGTAATTACATTACGGGTGCACCGCAGCCCCTCATTCCTCACTGTAATGGCCACCGAGCAGGTTTTGGAATTTCTAATCAGCGCTATCTTATCTTAATATCGCTATAAATATTATTGAGATGTTCGCGAATGTGTAAGATGAGACGACAAGATGGCGGACGTGTGAAGTGATGGGTGTTGCATATTCATGCTAATGAATAAACATCAGAGTGTTAATCCGAAGCCATTCGGATACACTTGGTTCTTCATATCTTATCATGTAGCAATTTAAATGCACTTGCCTTCAAATTAGTGTATTTAACTTCACCCACCCTGCAAATGAAGTGTGATTGCAAAATGACATGAACTTTGTTGTTTGCTGAGCAATTCAAACTTTCCACGGCAGCACAACTTTGGGAAATTGATTAATCATGTTATAATTATCCCAAAGTTGTTTACAATTACATGCGATGGCTTTGAAAGCGGAAGTTAATGCACTGAAAACTCCAAATTATTTTGGAATGGAGCAGAATGCACCATCACGTTAAAAATTCATTTGCACGCCAGGCAAGACACCTGAATAACTAATAAACATGTGCGCCGCATGCGACTGAATTCAATTAACAGTGAATCGTGCCGCCGCCGCCATGTTGGGAATCATTGGGGGGCTGGGGTGCTCCGGGTGTGAGCGTAAGTAAGTAAATTTCAAAACCGAGCGTCGCGCTATTTGAATGTAAATATGGAAAGCGACCCAACTCCCAACTCCAAAACGCTGGTAAACGAAAATTAAATTGAATATGTCTGGAGCAGATTTATGCAGGGCACAAAGCGTCGTTGCGGTGGCGACGATGGGATGATGGGAAATAACAATAGCGTTGATTTAACAATTCACCAGACGCTGAATAAGTAAACTAAGCTTTCGTTGCGTCATTTCATATTTTCGAAGGAACGGAGCAACATTTTAATGAATATCAACGGAGATGACTTGAAGTGAGGTTATGTTGACTTTGGAAAACTTATCTGCTAAATCAAGAATCTCTGCTCTGCCAAAACTGCAGTCTGGACAACATAAAATAATAGAAATGAAAAAAAAACTGTGTCTGGCGCATCGTATCGCATCGCAAAACAAGTTGCTGACTGCACCAGACAGGAAAAAAGGGCGAAAAGGAAGAAGACTTGAACAAGTGCCAGCGCACAAAATTCATCTTCCATGTCTACAGATGTGTTTTACAACCCTTTTCACCACATTGCCTCCGTGGGCATTATTAATGCGTGTGTGGGGGAGGGATACTAACTCGGAGTCCTTCTTCTGATTTTCGGGAATCTCCGCCTCATAGCTGGGCATGTAGAATTGCGGCGCGCGCTTGCCGCCGACAATCGATAGGCGCTCCTCGGCGGTGGATTGGAAGCGGCGCTCGTCCACGCGGCCGTTCTGATCCTCCGCCTTCACATAGAGGACGTACTCCATGTCCAGCTGGAACAGGTCGGTGCCGCGGGTGCGCACCACGCCGGAGCGTTCGTCCACCTCGAAGCGGTTGCCGGTGCGATCGCGCACGATGAAGTAGTGGATGTTGTGGTCGGTGTCGGGGTCGCGCGCCTGCAGCGTGAAGACGGGCGTGTTCGGCGGCGCATTCAGCTGCACCACCGCCTGCATCGGCAGCGGGCGGTTGATGAAATAGGGCGGCTCGTCGTTTACATCCCGCACGTGAATGATCACACGCTGATTGTCCGTATCTAAAACATTTGCATCGAATTAGCCACAACGGATTTACACAGAAGACAGAGTTTTATACTTACACTTGAGTCCTGGTTTGTGTTAGTAGCGGAAGGAGTAGCATTGGAAGATAAACAGAAAATGCAGAAGTTAGTAACACATTAATATTGGCAGGCATGCAGAGAAATATTTGCATTTCAATTGGAGTCATTGACCATGAATTGAGTTTTATAACTGTTTTATTTCAGCGATTTTAGGTTTTGTTTGGTTTTGTTGTGCACTGACACTGTGGCGCCATCTACAAGTTAGAAGTAAGAACTTGCAGGTCCCTACTTTTTTGTTACCATTGCAGAAAATCATTGACCCTGAATTGATGAATCGCAAACTGTGAAAAACACAAAACAGATGCACAACCGGATGCGGTCGACGATCGATTGATTTATAAACATTAAACAAAACTAACCCACGCATTGCAAACGTAGTTAGCCAATGCGAACTATTTCAAACATTGAATATGTTGTAGTTGTAGTTTAAATTGATTTCAAAGCATTCGTATGCAACCCAAAGCGCACCCAATGAGAAACAATAGAGTTGGAACGCTGGAAGTGTGCGCCAGGATTTCCTGCAGGCCTGCAGGCCTGCAACGTCGGTGCACTTTGCTAATGCACTTTTTATCTCTGTAAATTTATGCACTTTGTCGCAGACCATTAATCCGCCGTACGAAAAACAAAACCCTCACCTGGCAGCCATTTTGTGTGCGTTGTGTGTCGTGCGCGCCATGTCATGTTATGTCACACTTCCGGCTTGCCTACTTTGGTCATGTTTGTTCTTATCGCATATCGCACATCCGAATCCGAGAGTTAGTGCACTTTTTCCGTGAAATGCTTAGCGCAGTGTAAATTTTCGCGGGTGAAAAATTGCCGTAACGCAATATGTCAGTTTTATCTCGCGCTAAGTGAAGAAAATGAACGAAACGAAGCGAACGCAGACCCAGGGACAGGGACAACGCACGAACACATCCAGCAGAGGACGAAGACAACTTTGTTGTAATTACTGCGCTTTTCGCGGCAACTGCAGAATTGTGCTGGGAAAACGACAGCGCTGCGACATACCGTGGGATAATGTCCCACCATTAGGGGAGGAAGTTTTCACCATGAAAAGTGCGCAGTCACAGTCACAGTGACTATTACGACGAGAAAAACTAAAGTATATAAAATAAGGAAAAGCACAAAATTCGGTTGATATTATTTGTATTTGCATGTCTTATATCTTCTACTAATCATTCATAGATGGCGTGCGCATGCTGATCAATAAGCTAAATCAATTGCTTACTTTCAGAGCTTTCACAAGAACAAGAGTTTATTGAATTGTCTGCGTTTATCTATTAATGCCGGCGATAGGAAACGATTGTGGGTGAAGTGATATCAACTGGAGCGCGGAGCGTGTCTGCCACCCATTAAGTTAAAAGTCAATTAAGGAAAAAACAAACCGGGTGGGCGGATGGGCGGACCATAGTGCCGTCGGTCAAGCCGTCATTAATTATACACCATCCACACGGTGGTATGCACTTGAACACACATGACTGTGGCCAAACATAACGATTCAAACATTTAAACACAAGATTTCAACTTTCTCGGCAACCGTTTTCCGTCAAGGGTTCAATGAATGACATTATTGAATAATCATAGTCACATCGGCTGAAAGCTAAAATTTGATTGATTGATGGGCAGTAAAAGCATTTCTTTACTTTGTACTTTTTATCTTTAAACTCTTTGTTGTTATTAGACATAATTAATTAATGTGTACACAAAAAATTGTTATAAATTGCATTGCATGACGCCGGTAGTTTTCGTTTGTTTTGTGCATTGTTTGGTGCTTTTGTTTCGAATAGCTTTGCCCAGAGGAACTCGAATTTATTTAATTAAAACGCGGCTGTCTTGTGATATGGTCAGTTCCGCAACGTGGTAAAAACAAACCGAAAAACGCAGTTCGGAACTAATGAAAAACAATCCAAAAAAAAGTCAACAACAATATGAAAAGCACACAGCTTCACAAAGAACCAAATTTCGAATTTCGAATTACGAATGGAATTTAATTGATGGCGCTCATATTTTTAATAATTACTCTGCCTCTGCTTCAATCCTCCAATGTTTATTTGATGGGTATTCGGGAGTCGTGAGATTCAACATTTCTCACACTCGTAAAACTCCGTGGCACATGTAACGAATGATGAATGACGTAATTGAATTTCCACATTTGGCTGATTCGCTGTTTGAATGCCCGAATGCCGATTCCCGAGGGCCGAGGCGCAAAACCCGAAGACTCCGAAGAGTGTAAATGAAGCAAATGTGAGTGCTGTAATTAAGCCCAAAGCGGCAAAGCAACAATAACAATGGTTGCAACTCTAGATGAAGATTAAGTGACTATGCTTATGGCTGAGCCACATAACCCGCATTCGGGCAATTTGCTTGATTTCATCTCATTTTGTTTCAAGTTTCAAGTTTCGGGTTTCTTTAATTCATCCACTCCGGAAGCAAATTACAACTCTTCAACACTTAATCCTTAAGTAAATATTATAAAATGAATGTTAGCCTGTTCCCTGTTATATAATATAGATCTTATTGTTTGGGGTTGATTGGTGTTTGAAAGTCGGTAATTAAAACCGCAGAAACCAATTTGTTCCCCGTTCCCGCGTTCCTGGAGACAACGGAACAGCAGAACAAAACAGGAAAGAAAAGAAGTTAATGAAAAACGTTCTTCGTTCTTATTATTTTCGAGCATACGTCGCACTCAGCGGGATGAGGGGGTTGTGGGGGTGTATTTTCCTCGACGACTAGAGCGAGGTTAAAGGAAAGAAGTAAAATGAAAAATCTTAAGTGTCAGTGTTGGAAATTACGACGAACAACGAGCACTATGAAAATTAAGTAACTTTTAAGTACGGCTTAAGGGTAAAGCTAATTTAGGTTATTAGGTTTAAGTATCACTGAATATTTTTTTATTTCTTTCAAAGTTTAAAGTCTCGTCTAAAAATAAACCTAGCGCCAATTCGATAATATTTTAATAGAATAACAAATACAAAAATGTACATGCCCGTTTAATAAGTGTTATACTGGGTTGTTTTTTTGTTTCTCATTCTATAAATGCTTTTATCCACGCATGCATAGTACTGATGCTATTATCATACTGCTTTGATGATAATAAGAGGGAGTTGTATCCACGAGACTTCTATTAATCACTAAGTGATTAATGAGACTGCCATTAATCACTAAGTGATTAATTAGACTACCATTAATCACTAAGTGATTAATGAGACTACCATTAATCACTAAGTGATTAATGAGACTGCTATTAATCACTATGTGATTAATGAGATTACCATTAATCACTAAGTGATTAATGAGACTTCCATTAATCACTAAGTGACTAATGAGACTGACATTAATCACTAAGTGATTAATGAGACTACCATTAATCACTAATTGAAATTTAAAATTTGAAAACGTTAAATGTTAAATATTTACCAATAGTTTCAATATAGCAATTCCTGAATCAACAAAATCAGACATGAATACAAAGAGCACAAATGGCACCGAAAGTGCCAAGCCAGTAATCAAGTAGTAAGTGAACAAAAAGCAAAATATACCAGCGCCATCTATACGTAATAAGTTCTCAACAATTACAGTTTCCTTTAACGTTAGTTTAATATCATTTTATTTGATTGCTTGCAAAAGTTCGTTATTCACTTTCATGGAAGATAAATAATGCTAGCAATTCAATCCGAACATTAATAATAATGCTCCACTACTATAACTATCATTATATCATGGTTATATCGACAGTCAGGTTCTTCAATTTGTGCATGGATAGTTTATGTCGCATGTAATTATAAAAAAACGCATAATAACGGATAAATGCTTTAATGCTATGCTATGACTGTTGCCTGGTGTTCGTTCCTCTTGCGGTTTGGCTTTTGCTTGACCCGCCTGTGTGTTTACCTTCGTACTCAGTACTCCAGGTTATCTATCATTAAACGTCAAAGCGTGGGAGACCAAAGTTCGGTGCTCGTTGAAATCATTCAGTCAATACAATGAAAGCCATTGCCCATTCCCCATTGTGGAAATGAAATCAACACGCGAATGGCAAACAATAAAAGGCCACAATCAACAATTCCCAAACCTCAATGAGCCTCAATGAGCGCCAAGGGCTTTGTTTGTTTTGTGTACTAGTGTACTTAGTAATATGTACTTAAAAAGCGAATATGTATAATAATTCCGAATTAGTTTTCACTGTACGCACCGCAACAATAGAATAAGAAGTTCTGTCTTTTGTGTGAGTTGTAATTTAAAATTTTCCTTGCATTTGAGTACTTTGATTAGGAATGAGGAAAGTTGACGTAATAGCAGTCATTTAATATGTTGACAGCAACCACCAACCACATGTTGTAATTATGTTCATGACGTTCAGTGAGCATATGTGAAGCTTAAATGGGCTTATTTCAGAAGGGTTACAAGTTGCGAGTTTAAATAGAATTTAAGAGGGCATGAGGGATGGACAGGGCCACACAACACAGTGGAGTTGATTGAAAGTGACCCTATCGCAAGTGCCACCACAACCAGTGACCATTGCACACATTGGGGGGTATTAAGTGGTCGCATGTTCGATTATTCATTGGTCGAAGGGGTTGTGCCTACCAAACACACAGACACACTGTTAAAATTACTAAAAGTATACAAATCCGTTCATTTTCATTTTCACCTCTTCTAGATCTAGATTTCTAGATTAATTAATCTTCTACAGAGGGGCAGAATCTCCCCTTCCCCTTTGTGAAAGTGGTTCTGGTTGTGGAACCGGTGTAATTGTAATTTTAATACATTTTCATTATTTCCGTATTGCGGGGGTTATTACCGAAATCCATCATCGTCGCCCGGTCGCACGCATCGTAAAGGGGAGCCGAACTCCCCCGACATTCAGACTTTATTACAATTGCGCGTGTTCCGCTCGGTCACTGCCGCCAGTCGCCACTCGCCACCCTCAACAAAGTCCTGGACATCCTCGACATTGGCGACATTGTCGACATTGTCGACAGCAAACACAACATTGCTTTTTTTCGCTCTCTCCCACTCGATAAAGTTTTTTGTTGGCCTGTTGGCGTGTTGCTGTTTGAGGTTATGAAACATGTTTCATGATGTTTCAATCTGCTGTCGCGTTGGGTCGCAACGGTGAAAAGAATGCAATTAACCTTTGCATATAGCTTTGAAAATTACAAGACACGAAACATTGAGGTAAAAATGGAAGTCGCGTGTGCAGAGCCCGCGTTTTATGCTCTGTCCTGATTTTTCCTAATTCTGTTTGTATTTGACTATATGTAGAAAAATCGCAATATTAAAAATATCGGTAATTTTTATCACTTACAATTTTATCAGCTTATATCTCTTCGTATCGTTGAGATAGACATGTGTAGTAGGTACACAATGACAATACACACCCTCTCCTTTGAAACAAAGTTTGAATGACTCAGATCGGATAATTAGTCTCTGAGTTATGAGCCCTTTTGTAATTCTTGTCAAATCTGGGAATTATGAATTTGTAGGTTAAGATGACAAATGTCAAAAAAACTTCGTTGTGTAAATTGGGTTGCCTATATTAATATTATCGTTGTGTTGTTGTGCGTTTAAGAGACATTTCCAATATAAGCCGATTATAATTTATAATGACTAACGGTGAGCTTGTTGCAATTAGTCCTGCTGCAGCTTCCACCCGCGGCTGGTCTTCATTGTTGTTTATGTTTGGTCGGTTGCTAACTTTATGCGAACCACGCCCCAACCCGATGCCCGAATCGAACACTGAGCATCAGTGACATCACTAACATCCACAAACATCACTCCCACCCACGTAACATCGGCTACATAACCTCACGTCTAAGCTATCTTGGAGCCATGGAGCCTAGAGCCCATAACAAGTAACCTGCATAGATATTGTTGTTCGAAGCGCGTTCCTGTTCAGTGTGTTTAGTGCAGATGGAGATATATGAGCCATCGGAGGCTTCGGCGTCCCTTGACGCTACGCCCTTTGCGCGTGTGAACAACCCTCATGCTCCACCAGCACCACTCACACCTCATGCACGATGCACGATGCACTGTGGAGTAATTACTAATTATTTGCAGCATCTAACAATGGAGCTGGCAATTTTCATCCCCTACACCAAAACCACCCTTCATTCGGGCGACATATGTTGCTCTGTGGTGAGGAGTGAGGAGGCGGTTGCGGTGTTAGTAATATTAGAACATTAGAAGTTCGACTTTTAGCATGACTCACACATTTTGTGTATGTTTGGTTGCCTATAGTGAATGTGTGTTTTGTGTTTTTAAGCAAAGCAAATCTTTCTGTGGCGAAAGCATGAAACCAATAATTATGGCACTGGACAAAAATAGCATCCATAAATTAATCAAGGGAAAAAGCTTGCCTCGACTGCCTCTCAGACTTTGGTAATCCATTTGGGCTTTCGTTGCGGCTTGCCTTGGCATGGAGGTCCAAGAGATAATGATGATTGAGCAGATGAAAAAGCGAAATCAATAAAACGAATTAACTTTTTCCAAATGTATCGCTATTCGAGCGCGCACTGCGCAAGGCATTAGGGCATTACGATACAAAATACATCGAAATAAAATAAAACCGCACCATTACACTTCACTCCACATTACTCCCAATGTGAACTAGCTCTCAACAAGTCCTAATAACAATAGGCATTTCTATGGTTTCCGCTTTTGTGTGCATGTTGAGTGAGAAAGGAAATGTCAAATTAGCGAATATAATAAACACACTAAACACACAGCTGTACTAAACTGACTTAAACGAGTGCTAACTGAAAAATTACGACTCGAAAACATTTTCCCATCGTTTTCACATAATTATGAATTGTGAAGCGTTTGTTTCAGTTTTCCTTGAATTGATGACAATTGCTACAATACTAACCTGTCATTCCTCACACACATTCCTCACAATCATCGAATGCATAATTGTGGTTATGTTATTCATGTAGTTATGTTACCAACGTTACCATGTAGAAAAAAATACTGAAATCAGTTTCCTGCAGGCCTGCCGGCCTGCAGATGGTAGCGGTAATTAAATAAACTTCCTTCGCTTCGAAGTTCCCCGAATCCGAATTGGACTTCGCATCACTTCTCATCTTCCCCAATGAAAATAATCCAGACCCCAGTCTAATTAAATTCAAATATTAGCACAGTACGACGAGAAAACACCAAGTTTTATAATAATTTTCCCTCGGTTTTTAGCGGCGGCCATTATTTTATATTTTCCGCCGCTTCTTTGTTTGCCTCCGTTTTTATCTTATCTTTCAACACATCACGTCGCCGGCGAGAAGGAACTTCATAAATATAAAAGCGTCGGACTTCGAGAGTTCGAGAACACTCATGACGGGGCAAAATCAAAGTTGGGCACTTGCTTTCTGCGATCGTGGATTCATGGATACGTGAAGATGATATTGCCCAATGTCCAAATCCAACTATCAGCAATGGAAATATGTTTTCGCCGATGGCATGCTTTTACTGGCGGCCAGCGGCCATATTATGTGAGTGTCAGCGTGAGGCGTGACTTATGGCAACGGCGGCAACCCAACGCACAGCGCACGCACGCCAAACGAATTTATAACCTCCGCACCGCAGATAAATCCCTTAATAATAAAACGTCGGCCATTAGGTTAGCGGAGGACACAAAAAGACGGGAAGAGTGATATCCCCACGGAGCGGCCCAAAAAAGAGCATAAAATCGTTAAAAACATAATAAATTAACGCTGGGCCAGCGTGATAAAACAAAAAAAACATCCTTGGCCCAATTTTAAACAATTAATTTCATTTTTGTATTGGTGAATAATTTAATCACAATCTGCGTGGAAACTGCTCATGCACACAGGAAATAGGAAATACCGAAATAGGAATCACTTTGGATGGATAATCCGTCGAAATCCGATTTTAATTATCGAATGCCCGTTTCAATTAATTCGCCCGCAGGAGGGCTCAAGTGGCAATTATATTTCAGCGCTAGAGCTGGCTGCAGTCGAGCGTAAACGATAACGCTGCACAATTTATACCCAAAATTGCAATAACAGCGTTGCCAGCTCCTCATTAACAATTATAACAACAATTTTATAGAATCATGCCCCGCCTTCTATACATACTCCCATTGGTGCGTGTTGCGCATGCGCAGTGTACTCGTAGGCAACTAATCCAATTTAAAGCAATTCAAAGTAAATAAATTTGATAATAAAGATATAACGAACGAAGAAGTAAAAGTCGAAATTGGTTCGCCTCTCAATTTAATCGTTGGCCGAAAAACACGACCATTGCGCTGTGTAGCGCTGCCAAGATAACATCGCAAAAAGTCCGCAACTTAAATCCCGAAGCATTAACTCGAAAAGTTGTCTAATAGCAGCTGGAAATAAGTTTGGTTTTTCTTTCGCGCTTCTTTCGCTTGTAGTACAGCACAACTAAAAGTTTACGTTTATTCCGCTTCTTCAGTTTGCGGATCAATTTCTTAAACTGTTACTGTTACTGTTACTCGCATTAAGCAAGTTGTCAAAATATAAATAAAAATAGCAATGAAACTAAAACAAGTTGATTTTCTTCAATCGTAAGTTGTACATCTAACCTAACTAAAACTTCAACTCATCCATATAAACTCAAAAATTATTTCTTTAAACTTTTCAACTTTAATATTCAGTTTGGAAATATTTACCCACTGAAAAATTTTAACTATCCAATATCTAAGAAGTCTGAAGTTTGCACTGAACACAAGCGGCCATTTTGAATCTTGACTTGAATTCTGTATCGAGTGCTGAAGTGCATCTGATGGATGCGTCGGCATTAATCTTCCGCAAACCTTTTTAATGCGACGTTGATATGATAGAATCGACGTTGTCGACATGCGCGAACTTTCATATCGATAATAAACCTTAACACGCGATGCCACGATGCGTTTATCCATCAATATGGACGCGAAGATGAACAAAACAAAGCGTGCTAGTTTGGTTGCATACAGATACAGTTAATTCACTCGAATAATACTTTAAAGGTTTCCGAATATACGAATACATATTAAGTTCCAAGTAATTGAATATTCCAGTATTAATTCCAGTCCAGTTGTAACTTGTGAGTATTCCATCTTCTAAGGTTTCACGATATTCACAACTATAAAGCCACAATTAGAAAGAAACTTCCAACCTCTTCCAACCTTTCCAACCTTCTAGATTAGGTGAGTTAGGTTATGTTAGATGTGAGCTGCGCGCTTGTTGTTTCTGGAAGTTTATGTCTATTTTGGAGTTTGTTGAGTAGGCCGTGTAGGCGTGTGTGCAAAAAACATTTCTTCCGATGAACTAGGTGCGCTATGCACTATTTAATCTGTGGTGCACCGCGGCCCTGCCTGAAATGGCGATTCGCTTGGAATTTAGATGGGCCTGGACGGCCTGGAATACTGTTATGGGCATGATAACCAAGACAGTCAAGCCACTCAAGGCGTAAAATGTTCCAACGTTCCAAGCCTATTTTGCAACTACACTCAAAAGAAGAGAAGACAACTAAAGAGAAGAGAAGACAAGACAGTATCTTTTCCACCGTGTTCATACCGCATGTGGCATAAAGTCATACATTTCAATAAGACAATAAGACATTTTTATAGGTTTCAGGCTTTTGGCTTGACACTAGATGTTAGGAAAAATGTAATATTGAAAGAATGACATGATGCAAAATATTATTGACGCAGTTTGCTTCAGAATATTGAAGTGACGTTTTTCCGGTTTGGAACGGCTTCATCTTTATCCACAACATGTTCTTCTGTATCTGTTGCTCATGTTGCTCCTGTTCCTCTATTCTCTATTCTCCTCTTCGTCATCCATCAATCTAAAGTGACGTTATTGTAGGTTAGAGTCGTGGGAGATAAACAAATTATAACTTGCCATTTGAGCGATTTGAAGACTTTTGGTTCATTTTAATGGGACAGAAGAAAATGTGGAAAGCAAACAAAGTGAGGTGTAACATTAGGATGATTAAAAAATGTCTACATCATCCTAAATCGTAAGTCAAAGTTTGTTTT
>JARJDQ010010704.1:0-12024 GCA_030264215.1 Geostiba sp. GC000077 | reverse complement strand
GCGACCAGCGGCGGCAGTGGCACACCCACCTCGGCGGCGGGGCGAAGTCCGCGCGGTTCGCCGCAGCCGTCGCCGGCGGCGTCGCCTGGCCTGGGGCGGCATCGGGCGCCAGCGCCGCATCGACGCGACTTTGAGACGAAGCTCAGGAACTTCTACCGCAAGCTGGAGAGCAAAGGCTATGGGCAGGGACCTGGAAAGTTTAAGTACGTCCACCTTCTACCTACTCATCAAACCTATCCTCAATCAATTGTGCACAAACTAATTGCATTTATTTCTTCCGTTTGTAGAATGCACATTCGCAGAGAGCACCTCTTGGAAGACGCATTCCGGCGAATCATGTCCGCCAACAAGAAGGAACTACAAAAGGGCAAACTCTGCGTGGTGTGGGACATGGAGGAGGGGCTGGATTACGGCGGCCCGTCCAGGGAGTTCTTCTTTCTGCTCTCAAGGGAGCTGTTTAATCCCTACTACGGGTTGTTCGAGTACTCGGCCAACGATACTTATACGGTGCAAGTTTCTCCGATGTCTGCGTTCGTCGACAACTATCATGATTGGTAAATTTATAGGAACTTTAACTCATTTTTTTCGCCCACCAGGACTTTCAATTGTTTTTTCGCCTTGAAATTAGAACGAAAAGACATTTAACTTCATAGCGGGTCTCTAAGCTTTTTGCGGGCCTCCGTGCTACTAAGGGGTACACCGGAGTACTTCCAGATTACTAAAGTTACTCCTGCTTCCTTCCTTCGTTTGACCAAGGGCTGAAACGCCGTGTTTCCGCCCATTGTTCACATTATGCTAATTTACTTAAATATGTTTTTTTGTTTGATTTAGGTTCCGATTTAGTGGACGTGTCCTCGGCCTAGCATTAGTACACCAGTATTTACTCGATGCCTTCTTCACGCGGCCTTTTTACAAGGCGCTGCTGCGCCTCCCGGTAGCGCTCTCCGACCTTGAGAGCTTGGACTTCGAATTCCACCAGTCGCTGCAGTGGATCAAGGAGCACGATGTGAGCGCGCAGGGCGAGCTGGAGCTCACATTCGCCGTCACCGAGGAGGTGTTCGGCCAGGTGTTAGAACGCGAATTAAAACCGGGAGGAAGGAATGTTCCTGTCACTGAGAAGAACAAAAAAGTATGTTGTGGACACTTGGAGGCTTTGAATTGAGGTTAATGTTTGGTATTTTTTCGTAGGAATACTTGGAGAGAATGGTTCGATGGCGTCTGGAACGCGGCGTTGCTGAACAAACCGAATCCCTAGTGCGTGGTTTCTACGAGGTGGTGGATCCACGTCTTGTAGCCGTCTTCGACGCGCGTGAGCTGGAGCTGGTGATGGCGGGCACCGCCGAGATCGACCTCAACGACTGGCGTTGCAACACCGAGTACCGTGGCGGGTATCACGATACGCATCCGGTGGTGCAGTGGTTCTGGCAGGCGATCGAAAGGTAATGAAGGAGACTGTACGATCTCAGACTGATTGGGAATGTGCTGCTTAACACCACACCACTTTTGTGTTCAAACGTATCGAATAAATGCCATTATTCATTGATTCTCTTGCAGATTTTCGAACGAACAACGCCTCAGACTCCTGCAATTCGTGACGGGGACCTCCAGCATCCCCTACGAGGGTTTCGCCGCCCTCCGCGGCTCGATTGGGCCGCGCAAGTTCTGCATCGAGAAGTGGGGCAAGCCCAACGCGCTGCCGCGCGCGCACACCTGCTTCAATCGGCTGGACCTCCCGCCTTACCCCACCTCGGAGGTGCTCTACGAGAAGCTGCTGCTCGCTGTCGAGGAGACCAACACGTTCGGCATCGAATGAGCGCCGAGCTGCTACTATTTAGCGCCTACTAAGCTACGAACCCAAAGCAAACCAATTCAGCACCAAATACGACGTCAACGACGCGGTTGATGAACGCGCGAAAAAAAATGAGCATAAAGAATGATTAGGTTGATTAGGATGATAAATGATAACTGCTAAGCGATGATGGTAAATCGGACTGAACTCTACACCTACAGGAGCGACGCCATTTTGTTACTATGTTACCACGCTCGTATTATGTCTACACGCAACGTGATGCTAAATCTAAATCTTTAGCACGTTGAAGGTACTACGAGGATAAACAAATGATAAAACGTAATTGTAACTATCGCCGTCCCCCAAAGCGTAATTTGTAATTTTTAAACATAAGCAAGCTGCCTCTACATTACGAAAGAAACAGGTATTTCCCAGCGCCGCGAGCGGACTGTTTGAATTTTCTAGTTATATTTGACGCAACTCTTAAAATCGCGCTGATTTCGTTCGTTCGTTTGGGAATTTAATGTTTTGCGATGGCGTTACGCCTTCGTGCTAATGTGATTGTTGCGAATCTAGTCACTAGAGTAAACAAGATGCAAAACTGCAAACCTGCAAGAGCTGCGCACACACATACTGCGTCTGTGCTTGCGCCTGCGCGAATATATTTATGATTGGCACGATATCGTGCCTAGACAAATGAGATTGATGAATGGTTGATTTGTAAAATTGTATAGATTTTTAGCTCCTGGTTTACGAAGTGTTTTCAACCTTTTTTTCCATGTTTTATTATTACTGACTTGTGTTTTTTGTATAGCCTGTTACGAGTTTATCTTATAACATTCCAGGAAATAAATATTTGTTATTTACAAGCTTATCAAAGATCAAAATACATTTTCGAAGAGATTTTCATTATTTTTTTGTGCCTACGCTTACTGCCACATTCGGTATATTACTGAATTACTGTACTTACTAGTAGTAGTAGGCAACCAAATATACACCAAGCACCTTGCGAGTACTTTTAAAGCTCTTTCTAGGATTTTAACTTTAAAATATTTCCGTCTATATTAATTTCCCACTTATTTTGTTGTTGGGGTCCTTGGTAAATTAGTGGGAGAGGCCTTTAGAATATTTTTGTACTTGATGACATTTTAACCTCAAAATCTGTCAAAACATTTTCGTTCATTCAAAAATATTCTCAGTAAAAAACCGAAAAAATGTCGAAAGAAAACGCGATTGAACCTCCTGAATTCGATTGGGTTGCACTTCACAATGAGCTGGGTAAGGGCCTCAGCGATGAAACAACCAAAGAGCGCATGATTCGTAAAATTAAGGAAAATCCTCTGGTTCCAATTGGTAATTACAACCTTATACGTGTTATTGAACACAATCTAAACTTAAAACTTTCTCTAGGTTGTTTGAGCACAGCAGCAGCATTGGTATACGGTTTGTACTCCTTCAGGCGCGGCGAAAGAAAGATGTCACAGTACATGATGAGGACGAGAATTGCAGCACAAGGATTCACTGTGGTTGCATTAGTTGTTGGCCTGGGCTTTTCTACATCTACAAAACCTGCACCAGCTGCAGCAAAGACTTGAGTTATTTGTGTAGTGATGAGTGATCTGTAGATATAGAACTAAATTGATGCAGTAATATATGAAGAATATTTTCATATCGTTTCTTATTCAAAATGTGTCCTTGGCATTGAATAATTTTATGATTTTAACAATTTCTTACATAAGTGATGATCTCCGTGGAAAATTTCCTTGATTTGTAGAAATCTGTAATTATAGGTGGTAGTTCCGGAATAATAATGTAGATGTCGCTACGGTCACGTTTTCTTGTCGCTGTTGTAGTTCAGTTTCAGTAATGAAAAGGTGCGCGTAAAAGTTTAGTTCCGTTTAGTTTCAGTGCCTTGACCATTGAAAATTTGCTTGTAACTTGGGAAAAACTTGATTTCCACGTGTAAGAAAGTATTAAGTATTAAAGTATAAACGTAGTAGAGAGCATCGCGTTGCTGCAGGTACATTTGCAACAGTGCGATCGATAGTTTAAATGTCTTATTTTCTTTCTGAAAAAGTTTGCTCCTTCAGCGGAGTTTGAACAAGCGCCATATAGTTCTTGTGTGGAACTTGCACAAAGACGGCCATCTTGTACATTTGAAGCATTTGGCGTTTTGTTGACAATAATTAAGTACTTATTGTGAAATTGAATAGCGGAAAGTTTGCGTCTTGTGCTGAGCCGCTGAGCGGCGCTCCATCGGGCCACCGTTCACATACACAACCAACGAGGCGGGCATGCCACCAGGCCAGCCATCTGAGCTATGCACGGCCTGCACGCCACGGCGGACGGCGCGCCGCAGTCAATCGTCAGCCGTTGGTGAAACGCGTTGCTCCGCTTGCGCTTCGCCTTCGCCCGCCTCGCGCGTTTCTGCCACTCACTCCACACAATCGCAGCACATACATCACAGTCGCACGCGTTCGCCGATCGCATTCTCCCCGTAATCCGGCCAAAACCACTTTCGGGCGTGCGGTGCAAAACCAGCCAAGAAGGTGCCTTATCAAAAATGGACGTAATGCCTATAACGACGAGACACCCTTCGTAGAAAGCGCGGAGTGCCGAAGCGAAAGCCTAACCTCGCCGCCAGTGTGTGTGCGTGCCAACCGTCGTCGGGAGGCTGGGAATAATAAAACATCCGTCCATCCGTGATACCCGGGGCGCCGCGCAACCCAAAACACTTCCAAAGCGGTGGGGCAGCTGTGCAAGTTGGAACGTTGGATTTTGCTTGTTCTTTGCCTGCCACGCCGGGCGCCGCGCCGGCTTTGCATCGTTTGTGATCTCCGACACTGACGCAAAGGAAAGGAAGCTAGACAGGAAGTCACCGTCGCAGTGACAAGCCAGTCGTCACCTGCACCCGTACAGTTCGTAACACTTCCAAAAAAGGGGGGAAGGCACAAATTGCCAGCATGTTAGAGGATCGAAATCAGAATCGCGTTGGCCTGCTGGCGCTCAGCAACGCCGAGGTGGAGGAAATCTTCCGCAAGGAGCCCATCTCGGAGGTGTACGACGTGGAGGACACCGTTTTCGCAAGGTAACAAACAAATAAAGACAATCAAAAACGACAGAACAGCAAAAAAATGATTGTGATATGTGATGTGAATAAAATGTAAGAAGCTATTACTTCACTTGAAAAGCAGCAGGGCGTTTTACTGCTTACTGCAGACTGCTGACTTACATTGCTCGCAGTGCGAGCGTCGAGCGGCCCAAACGGAAATGCTTATTACTCGAGTAGAACTCGTAGAAAAAGGCGTCCAATTAGAACTAGAGAACCAGACATGCAGCGTACATGAAAATCAAAGAATGCAACCATCTTTAACTTATTCCAGTGAACCACCTTGTGTTACCATTGTTTTCAAACCCTGGGCCTGGGAAAGTCGCAAAGTAACAAAGTGGGGACAGACACAAGTAACATAAGAGCAGAGCAAATAGCAAATATATATTATTAAATCCGGTGGGGAACATAATTTCAATCTCCACCGCGTAATGCCCGGTGTTATTGCGTGTTGTGACGTGTGCGGCATGAAACGACCGGCAATTAAACGCACAAATTCGCCGGGGATTGCGCCCTGCTGACGTACGGAATTGCGCGGAATGTCCTCTGTCCTCTTGGCGGGCTGGCGGCGCACATCCACCTTTGAAATGTGAGTTATTCCCGCTGCCGTCGACGTGTAAATGCTTCAAGAGCGCAATGTTGTAAAGCCGTCTGCGGCGGCGCACGTCGTCGAAGATGCGAGGAAGATTACCGCGGCGGCGTTATTTACGAATTTGTGCTCAACGTCGGAGTGGTGAAACTGAAATTTATGCAGCGCATATTTTCACAAAATCCTCAGATTTGCATATTCGTGCTGCAGCCGTGGTCCGTAGAATATCTTCATTCGGAAATTGTGATTTTGGCCTGCGCCAGACGTGGACTGGACGCACGGATGAGCTGAGTCATGGATGGCATAGGCAGTTTGTTGCATGTGAAATGCAAATCACCCCAAAAATTTCAAATTTCACAAAAGCTTGAGCTAATGGTCAGTTCAGGCCGTAATAAAACTAAAAATCCAAAATACAAGATTTTACTTTTGCTTCTACATTTCTAGTTTTGTTTCTTGTGGCTTAAATTTTGTCTGAACTCACCATTAGAATTTAGATTGGCAATAAAATCCGTTGTCCGTTTCTGGCGTGTTCAACGGTCAGGTCTTGAAGACCTGACGGCTGGAAGTCGAAGAATATCGACAAGGTCGTTGCGTTCGGCGTACGGCGTTCGGCTCCGGTTCAGCTTATAATAATTTTAATTTGACTTCGTGTGGCTCCTTTTTGGGGGGGCGCCTTCTCACTTCTCACGTTTCACACGCGCTCACGCCATAAAATTAAGCGCTAGAAGTGGGAAATTAATATAATTAATACCTGTACCTCAGAACGCTATTGAAATTTATGAAAATTAACGAAATTAAAACTTCATTAGGCACGACTTTTTCAATTGATATTTTCCGCGGTGATTAATCCGTTTTTTATGACATCACTCCATGATGACGTGCGCCACGTCTGGAAATTATTGATTTCACTGTGTACCTGCTAGTAGTTTAGCACGTTAAATGACACATCACGTGCATGGTGCATTTACTAATATATTTCAGTGTTTTTATTAACCATATTAACGACTTTCAACGCATATGCCTTCAAGTTATTCAGAAATAAGTAAATATCAACAAATATTCAATTTATGACCAATTTATTGTCAATGCGGAAATTGTTGAAAGGCCCCATAATTTTGTGGAAGAGCAACTTAATTCTAAAGATACGTGCGTGAAAGTTATAATTATTGCGCAAATTATCTACAAAATTAGTATCAATTTATTTAAAAGCTACGCTTTATGAAAGTTTCGGGGGGCAAGAGCAGAACTATAATAGAAATTCGCGATGTCATGGTAATCTTTAATTAATGTTTCACTTACATGCTGGCCAAATGTAATCTCAAAGAGCACAAGATAACGTTCTAACCTAAAACTAAACAGAATTTTTATGGTAACCTCAGAGTTGGGCCTGTGGCCCTTGGGTATACCGGGTGTTAATAAAAATAAACTTTACACAGCTAGGTGTATGACAGAGGAGATCAATACAAGAAGAAAAGTCAAATATACTAATTACTATAATGTCCATTACTGGGTCAATGGTTCACGAGATATAGCAATTTGAAATGTTTATTTATATTCCTTGAGGCAGTTTATAAACGTGGAATTAGTGGTATTTAATTGTAGAAATTGAAAGAACATTTTTGAATATTATACCCATCTTTTTGTATTTTTCGATTTGGCTCAAACATCCTCAGCAATTACACTTTAAAATTGAAAGAATTTACGGGTATGACGCCTGACGTTCACTCGCAATAATCACAACTTACCCTAATAACTTTAAACTGAAATTGCAGAGGCAAATTGGGCCAAGCCGAAAAATAAAATAAAAATACAGGTATTCTATTTTTAAATGTTCTTTCAATTTCTTCAATTAAATACTGCTTATTGCAAGTTGGTAAATACGTCATAAAGGAATAATGAAAAAGTTCAAACTGTTATATCTCGAGAACCATTGAGTATATGGGACCAATGAGTATGGAACTTTTCACCTTGTTTTGATCTCCTATCCACCTAGCCGTGTAAAGTTATTTTATTAACATTCCTTTTGCGAATTGTTGTCAATTTTAAGAAAGCATTCCATGTTGCTCACTTCTCCCATTGCAGCTGACAGTATACTAGGTAGTACTAGAGATAGCGTTTATTTTGATATAATCTTGATCTCGGGTCCGTGTTGATGTTTGCCTCGTGATTTATCGTCGTTTAATTAACGACTTGATAAATAAACACGGGCATTGCTCAACTCTCAACTTCATATCAACTCAACGGCAACGCAACACCAACTTGGACTGAGAACTGAGCACTGAACCGTTGAATAGCAATAGTCAACAGTCGCATCGCATTTATTTATTCTCGAGATTCTCACATATTTTAATAATGACTCGCGGTACTAATCATGTTTAACGAGATGCGCGATCGAAAAACTTTGCCGCATTTTAACGCAAACAGTTAGCCCATCGGGTTCTCCAGGTTCCAGGTGCATTACGGTTATGTCAACTAAAGACGCTAAAAGTTCAGTATCACAACACCACACAATAACATGCAGTATGTGATTATTTCTGCTTTATGTAGCTGTTGCTTGATGTGTTTATTATAAGTAGCGGAAGTTATGGTGTTGCGACGCACATTTTCGCAGAAAAGTGCAATTCACTGTGGATTGGAAAATTTGCACTCCGGAGAATTGGCCGTTTATAGCTAATTGCAGTGTTTAGATTTGATCCAACATTTGGTGTTATTTTCGATATTTGCGCGGAATTAATTATGTCGCAGCATGTTTTTGTTATCGACGTTATCAGTGTTGGTAATGTTACACAACGTCGAGTGTAAATTATCGGCCACAGCTCGGCTTGGAAAGTTATTGTTCAATGCAGTGTGTTGTGGTATGCAGTTGCAGCGCACGCAATTTTTGCGATTCATTCTACGTGTGCTACGCAACATCAGAATGAATAAAAAAAAAAATTGGTACTCCCAGTACTCACGAAGCATAGAATGTGCAATCGTGTGTACGTATAAGTATGTAGGTACATTATTTCAATATGAATATGGGTGAATTGTTTAGTCGGACGAAACGCAAAAATTGCAAGGTCAGTTGCAACTTGCAAGTCGCACACGCGCAAGAGCTGTCAGTTGGATTTACCATCATGTGAAGGTGGAAATGAAGGAAACTTAAAGCCATTGCAAAAAGTTGGGATAAATGCGAAAAATGTCGTTTGCACACGTCATGAATCGTCATGACGACAATCAGGAAGTGGTTTTTAATGCCGTCGGAGAAACTGGTTGTCGAGCGCGCACACGCAGCATCCCAGCGTGTGTACGTAATGTAATGCAAGCAATAAGTCAGCGCCGCGCGGCGGGCAAAAAGAAACAGAAAAAGCACGCGCGCAGACGCAACCACACATGCGAAGAAAACTGGAAGTTGACGTTGTGATGCTGCATGTTGGGATGTAGGAAAAGCGGCGTTATTCGTTACGGTGTTTTCTTGGCGCGGCGCAAAAGGTCGAGGACGTTCGCCCGGCGCTGATTGGTGGCTAATTGCGCACAGTGCACAGTGCACATTACACTAGTGCTCAGATACTAGTATTCAAATACTGTTTTGGATTTGAAAATGCTTCATTGTGCATGCAGTCGTTGTAATAATAAATAATAAAAGAGACTGAGCATGTAGGAAAAAATGGTGGAAGCGGAAAATGAAGCATCGTTTGTAACTGCCGAGGAAGGCAGTTGGCAAACGGCGCGCGGCTGAATGCAAATTGCGCATTATTACGATTATTACGTGCGCTCGCAATAAAAGCGCGCAGGAGGTGAATGCAAAGGCTGCGCACTGCGCACCGCACGCACGAGTAGTACATGGCTCTTTGCGGCTCTGATTTATTAGTGTAATGTGTAAATCATAATAAACAATTCCGCGTACTAGCTTATTATGATTGTGTGTCTTGAGTACTGAACAGCACATTCCACAACGATTCATCTTCATTGTGTACCTATTTAATATTTAATTTTGGGAAGGTTGCTGATTCCTGGACATCAGGTAGTAAAAGTTTTTCCAAGTTCGATTTTCAACTCGTATTTCTTTTAATCAATTTCATATACAGGATGAACTATTGATTTAAAAGAATTGTTGCGTTGGGTTTCTTATAAATATTAACAGTTGAATTTAGGGTATAAAGGTATAAATAAGGTATAACTGGTAATAATGTTCTGGGTATTAAATATTTCAAATGAAATGTTTTTATCTTATAAGAATATTCTCGAAGGAATTGTATTCTAAAATAACACATTTTCAAATCACAAAGTTTAATAATAGGTTTGACAATGGTACAATATAAATTGTCTGAAATCGTTAATTGTTTCCATAGTTATTGGCCAAGTACTTAATTTGATTTATAAAATGTCAAGTGTCGGTTTCCCTGATTCTGTATAAACCCAACGTAAAACCGTATAGAACCCACCGACGAGCTGAGTAAATTTTGATTACAATGTTGTTCCAAAACACAAATTGGGAACATTTTGAGCAACTTCTTGGTTACACTTGGTTATCTTTTCTTGTTTTTATTTTCCTACTTAATAAATAATAATCTTAATAAAGATTTGACATTATTGTCATAGTTTTCAGTTTTATAATAATAACAGAGAAATCAAAAATTAGTAACTTAGTCCACCCTGAATATAATTGTAGATGATTGGTAAGTTTTTGATAAAGATTGCCTTGAATTTTATAAATGTTTATTTCTTAGTTAAATAATACATTTTTTTTGACGTAAAGGTTAAAATAATTAATTAGTATCGTACGGATTTATGGTATGTACTATCTAGACGTATAGTCCTGTAGTTTATATTTCAATCCACCAAGCCTATCATTATTACCTGAAGTGTAATCGTACCCGATGTTCGTCTTGTGATGTGTTCATGTCGAATTTGTCTCGCAGCGGCAATAAAATTAGGCAAGTCAATATTTTAACATTTTTACAACATTCCTCATTGCCCAAGTTACCAACGTGCTCGATGAATGAAGTATGACTATGAATGCTATGACTTAAGACTTAAGTGAGGTTTAGGAAGCACCCATTACTATTACTTTGGAACTAGGACTGTACTCTGTTGAGACTGGGGAATGAGAATGGGAACACGTGTTGTTGGAATTAGAGTTTAGAGTTAGAACAAGCAAGATTTTTATAGCCGCCAATTATTGTAACATAATAAGCGGACAAGGCACCGCTGTTATGAAAAAAAAAAACGTTGGGCTTGGATGAAATGCCAAAAGATGAGCAATAAATTTGTTACTAACCCGGTTAGCACAAGGTGGCCCAAGGTAAAAATTGATAGCTGATACCTCTACTTTTCTACTACATTCCTCTATTTGTTATTGATATGACATATTAGTAATTAGTGTGAGAGAAATAAAAAAGCAACGATATGAAATATGAAGTGATGTGATATACAATGGAAAGTTTTTTTCGCCAGTTTTGCTGACATTCTCATCTTATCAGTGAATTTTAATCCTTTTGTCAGTATTGACATGAGTGAGGTGATTTAATATCAATTCGTTTTTATTTAAATAGTTATCATACACAGTCCTCTATAGTCTAGATAAAATGATATCAATGTTGAGTATAACTTTGGGTACAGTGTAAATGGAGAATTGTTTCTCTTTCTCGCATCTCTTCTGCATTTCTTCATTCCTCACCGGTCTCTGCGATGAGCGACGTGTTTGGTTCTTGGTCTTCTTGATGGTGTCGGAAGAAGCGACCGAACGCAAGCAGCATCACTAGATCAGTAGGTCACCCCGGAATTTCTCATTCGATTCCGACATTTCATTACGCGACGCCGAATGGCATCCTCTCTCAGCGAAATGATGTTATAATAAGTATAACCGTCTAAAGTCTGAACCTCAAGCTTCCATAACTTTAAACATTAAACTAAATAATTGCCGAATGCCAATGTTCACAGTGTACCAGAATATTCACGAGAAACACATGAAACTTAAGCAAGTACAATCGCACAAAGAAACACGCAATTCGCAGTAAAACATAACTTCTGCAGAAACTTGTAATAAATGATTAGTATTGAAGAAGCGAACGGTGCTTAACATTTACTAGATTTTGTTGCGTTTTTCCCCAGTCAGTGTCAGTGGCAATATCAATACGTAAAGCATAAATCAATCAAAATTTAATTGATTTATTAGCAAATGTCTTCTGAAGGCTTTTCTCTGCGTCGGTTGGCTGGTTGGAAAACTTAGTAATTATGTCCTATTTGGGTCAGATGGTGATTGTGTTTGTCTTTTTATTGTTTATTATGCAAGTCAGCGGCTAGAAATTGATTTACTGTCCTGCTGGTTACTCCAATTGTTTTCCTACTTAGGGCACGCGTTATCGTCGGCGCCGGCAACAATAAATTTGCTCCCAAAAAGTGTGCACTTTACGAGCTTGCCCCGAATTTCCTCAACTCATTTCAACCAAGAACCAATATATTACGAAAGAACAATTCATATTGTTCGCCATTTAAGTAATATTTATTTGGTTGACTTAGTTACACAAAACAATGCGGTTGTAAATTTACCTTTGC
>JARJDQ010010656.1:0-24821 GCA_030264215.1 Geostiba sp. GC000077 | reverse complement strand
TTATTGTTTAGTATTCGTATTAGTATTAAAGTATTCGCTTTTAATCTTATAATATGGTTGCCGGTTGCCGGTTGCATTCGCAATTGCATTTGCGTTATTGCGATTTCGGTTGTTGGCTGCGCATTGCAATTAAACGTCTCGGTGGGCAACCGTTTGTAATGAAACAACAATACAACGAAAAAAAAACCTGAATCAATTTTCAATTCATAGGGACTACAACCAGAGCCACACTGTGATTAAAAGTTAATCAAATTCATGCATCGTTTAAGCCCAGACGAGTTTTTCGTCGTTTTATCATCGAACATGTTTGGAAAAACGTGGAGATTTTACAATTAATATGCAAATTGATTGAGTACACAAAAAAGTAGCTTTATTATGTTTTGTTGTATGTTTGGTGTTAACGTAGCTTTAGACGCTGTTGGCAACCCTCATTGCTTTCGGTGTATTTGGTTGCCTAGCACTTACACACAAAACATGCTGTTAAATATTTATGATCCTTGCAAGTCGCCAATGTGTGACAAATATTTCAATGTAGCGTTAGATTTGCGACCAGGAAAAGAGCGAAAAGTAAATTATTATGCATATTTACAGCTCCTTGTTGCTTCAGAATCATAAAGTGCAGATTGTGTGGCATTTTATGATTCTCATCAACAATTGTGTAATAATTTCACAGAACAAAGAGAGGATAATAACCCCTCATCATCAAGTTAAACAATACGCTCAAAAAAAAAAAGTGCGAACTAAAACAAGGCGAAGAAAAGACGGCTGGATCGAATCGGAAGAATTTGTGTCAATATATTTCTTGGCTCCGATGCTCCTACTTAAAACATTTTATGATTGCACTTGCTCTTGAATGCAGTAGCAGATTATTCTCAAGTCTCAACATCTCAAGTCAATACAATTTCCGGTAAGTATTCTGTTATGTTATGTGTTGCGTTATCTATCTGTCATCACGTCATCAGACTCGGCGATAAATAAACTCTTTGCTTCGGCTGTTCGGCTCATTATGATAATAATGTGTATTATGCACATTATCACATTATTCCGTAGTGAATTCTGAATTCGGACGCCGTTGGAAAAGATCAGATCAGAGGATCAGCCAAACAACTGCGTTTTTCCAATGCCGGTTTTGAATGGCGAGTATAATGTGCAGCAAATGATAATGATAAAGTGGACGAGGATCAAAAGAAGAGGTATGTGCGTCAGAGAAGACAAAAAATGCTGTAGAATGAACGGTACTAGAGTACTAAGAGACCAAGAGTGAAGAGTATCATAATGACTGAAGAAAAGTACTATGTTATTAGTATTCACTAGCATTACACATTACTTTTTCTACGACCACCTGATGTGGTGTTATAGGACATAAATATCTGGTCGTAGAGAAAGTAGTGTGTATAGCTAGGGTAGAAAATGCTATTTTCTGCCTTGGAGTGTCCATGAGTTGCGAGACGAGCCCGCAAGGCGAGTGTAGCACAAGCAATTCCTACACTAGCTATACACACTACTTTTTCTACGACCACCCAAGGATGTGTTATCTTAGTCCTGCGATGGTGTTTTTTAGATTAGAAAATGTGCTGGGACTGGTGAGGAACGCAGGACTTAAATAACTGGTCGTAGAAAAAGCAGTGTGTATAGCTAGTGTAGAAAATGCTATTCTAAGCCTTCTCGAGTGTCGAGTTACGAAATGAGCCCCCAAGGCGGGTGTACACGAGCACTTTCTACACTAGCTATACACCCTACTTTTTCTACGACCTGATATTTATGTGCTGCGTTACTCCTTAATGCTCTCCAGTCGCAGCACCAACTCAACAACGCATTATTAGGTGGTCGTGGAAAAAGTAGTGTGTATAGCTAAGTGTTGAAAGTACTCGTGATGTAAATAATTGTTGTGTCCGCTATGGAACCAACAGACACTCATAAAGTATAAATATTTGTCCGTTGGATTAGTGGGATAGCCGACCAGCGACCACCGACAACCGACACAAGCACCAGGAATGGTAATATGCATAGTTTACGACTTTACCGACCAAACCCAGCCAATAAGCGGTCGCGCAGGCGCAGTCAAAGCCACACGTCTATTAATAGTAGGTATTAATTGCTGAGAGTGGCCACAAGCCCACAGGAATTTCATCCCTGCACCACACGTGCGCAGTGCGGATCAGAGGAGTGACGAGTGAGGTTAGGTACAGTTATCACATTAAATTTAATCATTTCGAGCCGACAGCCGAGAATTCAATTTTGCATTTTCCAACTTCACACTCACTCTTATTACTTAGTACTGATTACTTATTACAATCATTAGTGGCAGTGAGCGCATGCGCGTTTCTTCTCATGCCTGCCATTTGAAATTTAAAATGAGTTTTTACTTTTATTCAATTCCGCCGCTGCGCATGCTCGCAACAGGCGTAATGAACGAAATTCATAATAATTAGCTGCGGTGTGAAAATTCTCGCGGCGGCGCCGCCGTGATACCCCGAAAGTGCTCAATGCTATAATGCCGTAATGGGAATGCGTCAAATTAACAATAGCGTATAATGGCGGCGCATGGAGTAACAGTACATAACTCACTCTTCACTCTTCAGTTTGTAATCAAAACGTCCAACTTCCAACTTATCAGTGCATTCTCAGTAGCACTAGCAATTAAAACTTAAAAGTATATTACATACTTAAAGTGGAAAACACCGAATTACATTCCGAGCGATCCATTTATATACATGACATAAATAAATGTTGTTTGCCACTTATATATGTAGGGTGTATAAGTGGAAAACACTTTCAATTCAATTGATATGAAATGCACTGTTTTCAAAGCCACCATATTGATTGGAAAACTTTGTTTTCTACTATGGGAGCAGATAAAAGAGTTTTCAAGAATGCATAACTTTTTTCTGATATTATTTGTATTATTAGCAAAAATCGAAGAATCACGCAGATCAAACTCACCCTGTATAGGTATGTAAATTCATTTTTTCTGCCCAAATTAGCATTTGATATTTGAAGTTGGGAGGTTTTGTAGAAAACCCTTGACCCATGACCTTGCGCGCTGGCCAAAAATACGCCTTGTTTCATACTAGAGTTCTAGACTTCTAGACATTAGCATTAGCATCTGAATATTCAAAGCACGTAAGCATAAGCAGTAAGCACCTTGCGTTTCCATCCCTCACCCTCACAGTCCACAGTTCGTTGTAATTCCATGGAAATGTTCGTAACCATGAATAACGAATTATTTCTTCATAAACTGATTGCGATCACCGCTAGAGCTAGAGCATATTATTCCTTGTTTTTCTTCGACGCACGACGTCTGGTAGTTCTTAGATTAGATATTTTATAAGTAAAATGTTTTCAATACAAGCACGTGAGATCTGAGTACTTTATATCATACAGGGTGTAAATGGCATTGGTGGATAATCTACATGTGGTGCGATTCAATGATTGTGATATTCATAAATCATAATCCAAAAATGTTCAAACTTTCTTTGTTTGGTCACAAAGTTTGGTCATCAAAGTTGCAATTATTAGGTTACAAATATGCATAATTACAAAATTCTTTTTCATTGCATAGCAGCTCGAACACTTCTGGAAAGTCTCTTAAATAGAATTTAACCCGAATGGTTAACACTTTAAAACTTTGAATTAAATTAGTTCAAATTAATTTAATTGGATTATTTAAAAAAATTAATACTTCTGATTAGATGCTATTTAAAAGATAACTGATTATACAGAAGTGTTCGATTTTTACAACAGCTGGTGAGCAACGAAAACGAATTTTCTTATTATGCATATTTGTAACCTAAAAATCGCAACTTTGATGACCTCGTGTGACTAAACGAATAGAGTTTGAGCATTTTTGTATTAAGATTTTCTACTCTGAATTAGTCAATGAATTGCGCCACGTTTAGATTATCCGCCAATTAATTTACACCCTGTATTTCATACATCATATAAATAACATTTCTCCAAGGTCGAAATAAGTTCTTAATAATTAATAGTGTGTTTTTTTTCTTCGTCCACCCGTAAAACAGGTCATTACTGTGCCGTTTACTATACAATGAGCAAAATACCACATTTTAAGTTTGTATTTCTACGACCACTCTTAAGAAAAGCACTATTAGTCCTGAATGCCCCATTTGAAAGTGTCACTTGATGACTGATTGACATTTGACATAGTAGATTGACCCCCCTCATTTGTCTACTTACAGGGGTGCAGAAAATATTCTCTAACTAACTCTAACGTCTATCCATGACAACAGTTCGATGTTAATACCAACATACAAAACTTTGAATTATATGGTCCAAGACCTATTTGAAATTTTGTAACTTGTAACATATTTTGACATGGAAGAAATAATATTGTTAAATGTGTAAAGCGACGCGAAGTTTAGATGCTCGACCTCCACCAAGTTTGATACTTGTTCGACATTTCCCAGTTGTATCATAAATTAACTATTTTTCATTACATTTTGTTTTATACATTTTATTCCTGCAATTAATGCTACTAGCATGACATGGCATAACTTGTTGTGATTCTCAGGATTGTTGCATGTTTGTATCGATTTGCTTCAGGCCTTCAGCGTTTCGTGTCGCAGGTGAATTTCTTGCGAATCAAGTGCTTGTGAATATTTAAGCCTGATTGCCTGAAGACTTCAAAATGTTGAGTCCGCAAACAAGGCGGATGGCATGTTCACAGGGCTCTTGAACTCCGTGCGCGAATATGTTTGAACACCATCAATTATTCAACCCGGCATAAGTCTTACAAGTTTACACTTGCAAGAAATCTGCTATATTTATAACATCGATTTTTCGAAGAAATTCGACGTAAAAACCCGGATATCTTCCGACCGCGTGATCTCTTTTTAAGTTTCTTTTTGGATTCGGATAGCCGAGAAGACGCTTTTTAATATGCACTTTGTTGCAACCCTCTCAGAGGGTCAGATATACAAATGTTTTGCCGGGTTTACACTTGTAACAAATCTGCTAGAGTTACATGTAACATTTGTATATCTGGCCCTCTGAGAGGGTTGCAACAAAGTGCATATTAAAAAGCGTCTTCTCGGCTATCCGAATCCGAAAGGAAACTTTTAAAAAGATCACGCGTTCGGAAGATATTCCGGTTTCTACGTCGAATTTCTTCGAGAAATCGGTGTTATATAGCAAATTTGCTACGTGTAACGTGTAACGCCGGTTTTACACGACTTACATCATCCAAATCATTATTTCCCATCAAATTGAAAAAGAAACCGTTAAATTGCCAAAGCTTTCAGGAGAAATTGGGTCGTAAAACACGTAAATAAATTAATTAAGTTCCCTAGGGTATAAAGTGGAAAAACACATGTTGAATATTTAAAAACACACGCGCGTAGACTTGCGGTATATGATTTATTATGCAAGTCAGTTGTAATCTAACCTGAAATCTAAGTTATGATGTTCTAAATCTAAATCAAAAGTGACTCACAATCCTGTGTTGTGTGTGGAGGATTGTTAAATCTTCGTTTAATTTCAAAACACACCCCATTAGAGGTAATTACTTTGCATGTTCCGTCATGCAATGTTATACTGCTGCCGTCACAGAACAAATATCTTTGCAGGCCGATCTTCTGACCTGTGACCTAAAAAATGAGCTATACTGTTTCAGCGCATTTGTAACAAATTATAGGTAATAAAAGCATGATACTTGTCCGAATTCGAATCTATATACAATAAGTATGGTAGAAAAAGAACGTGGAATATAGAACGGTTTTATTGACGTATAAAACTCCGAGCATAACGAGATTTGGGGCTTGAATCAGGAAAGTTCGCAAATAAAGTAAGGAAAAGTCGAAAATATTGGTTAGGTTCGAGTATAAGTTCATTGCCTTGTTAATGTATGGCTCTGTGATAAAGTCGTCTCATGTCCGAAATAAAATGTAATTTATTAAATATTATATCATTGGGGTGCCCGATTTGAGGCAGTCTGTCAACAACCTCATCTAAAATTCACCCTCTCCACTCTCCACTCTCTCCACCACCTGCGATATTAGCATCGATTATTGAAAATGTGAAAATGAAAACAATATGTAGGTATTTCTGAATGAAGGAATTCAATACTCGAACTGAATAGTTTCAATACATATAATGGCTTGAACTTGGATCGAACACGTGTAATTACTCGTTCAATCATAGATTTGAATATTTTAGCAGCGCCCAGCGTCGGGTGTCGCGATCCCCCGAATTTCCACAGTTGACGTTGACGCTGGCCAATTTAGGAAGGCTCATAATAAATTAATCTTACCGGAGTCACCGGAAAACAATATTGGAGTATCCAACATGATGTTCGTCGGCGTCGACGTTTCCCAGGTACCTCAGGCCCCCCAGACTCATTACATTCTCGCTCAAAAATTTCCATGTACACATGGCTTGAATTATCGACTTGTGGTAGGGGAAAGTAAATGTTTACAGTTCACGCTTTTGTTGCGACTTGCGTGGAAAATCCCAGACCTCAGACTAGCGAAATAATAATAATTCACATCCTTGGCAGGCATGCGAGGTGCTCGAGGTGCCCGAGGTGCGCAAAGTTGAAAATTTTTACCAGCCACATGCCAAGGGGTAAAGGTGAACGAACCAGTTAAGTTGGGCTAGCTAACATTTGCTAGCGCGCGCGATCGTAGTCCACACTGGGGTGCGTTCAGAAACCCTACTCGTGGACTAACTTTCTCACTTTCTCGTTCGGAAACCTCTCCAGTTCGGAAATCAGGTTAGAGTTCCGTTACTACCTTTCTTCATGAGGAACACACATCGTGAAGAATTAACTGTGTTTGACAGCGAGGACCTGCGCTTTAGACACACACTCATAACCACAAACCATACGGTTCGACGGTTGGACTTTGTTTCGTTTACAAATCCGAGTAAATTCACATTATGGAGGCTGCAAACAAGTTGGAGGAAAACATTTATCTCGCACTAGTGTCGCCTGCAGAAAGTGAAATGATATTTGAAGATAAAAAGCCATGAATACCCTGAATACTGGAATAAAATGTAGATGAATCTATAATTTTTGTTAATTCATAGATGAAGTTTACAGAGATGCTTTCTGTGCAATGTTGGCCTATCATTTGAGATCACCAGTGATGAGTAACTAACTTTTCCTTTGAATTTGCCATTGCGTCTTCTGTTTTTGCTGTCTGTGATTAACCTTCTAAATATGAACCATAGATCTAACGGATCTAACCTCATAAATTGACGATAACCTCGCGATATGTTTGACAGGCATGACCTCTTACTTGCCAGTTCACTTATATCGTTCGCAAATCTAATTCGCCTGCGCAGTAACTGAAAGTTAACTTCTCACGAAACTAACTTTTTCGAACGCACCCCAGCCCAAAGGGATGAACATACAGGCGTATAGCGCAGGTGAAAATACAGAGGTGGACGAAGGTCACCGCCGCCCCACCCTTGGACACTTCCTGCGAGTCGCTGCGCTGCGACGTTATCACGCAATCGCCTGCTTGGACTCGAGCTAAGCCTGGGCAAAGGGTTTGCATTCCATAAGACTCCAAGCAACGCTCCGAGTCACATAGAGGGTAATTACCGTGACGGTTTGAATTGCCCTGCAATGCATTGCCTCGCTATGTCGCTATCAAGGGTGGTATCAGTTAACACAACCGCTGAAGAAATTGCGATGGAGATATCATCAAATGCCAAAATTGCACTAAACTACTAAACCTCTAAAATACACGTTTTGCACTTTGCACATGCTCAGCGCATGATTTAAACATTTTCAGACGTTGCTGACCAAATGAAAAGTTTAAGAACAAGCTGACTAGAAGCTGGTGGTCAATGAACTTCCATCTTCCGTTCCACATGTGGACGGAAAACATAATATAGTAAATATTTTATTATCAGTGAATTTGGTTACTTCTCTTGGTCCTAATTCCATTGTCGTATAGTAAACGACTAAACGTAAAGAACAACTTGTTTATAGAGCAATTATGCGTGGGAAATACAAAATTAAACATGTTGTTTCACCAAGAAGGCAAAATATACTTGACTTACTTTTGACATTATTAGGTTACCGATTGATAACCTTTCATCATTTCACTATATGGACTATGAATTCAGTAAACATGATTAAACATGTGATGTCATGATAAATTGTTGCTGCATGGCAGTCCTTGTGATTAATGCTTTTCCCATATGTTGATGCATTTCCTAACCTAGTACCTACTCACATGTTACAATTGAGGTTATGTACCTTTATGATTTTGTTGCAATTGATTATTATTAATGTTGATGAGTCGAGTCTCGAGTGTCGTGTATTATGAAATTTCCAAGACGCGTCGCGGCGTTCTATTATTCAATGTCCGAAGCGCATGCTTCGCCGCCGTGTGGCGGCGGTGGCGGCGGCGGCGGCCGCGGAGCCGGCAACGGCCGCCGGTCAGCTTGCGAGCAGTGTGTGTGTAGTGAGTGAATGTGACGGACGTTGTTCGCCGCCTTTCGATGCGGACTTCTTTTCCAAAGCCAAAGTGCCTTTTAAAGTGCTAAATAACCAATTTCAATTATAACCTCTTCTTCACTAACGACTTCTGCACAACAATAGCTCCAATTAATTCCATAGTTCCATACTTCCATAGTTTTCAAACCGGTTTGATCTCGCTAAGCTTCGACACGTGCGCTCCAAATTTTTACAATTCAGGAACGTGCCAGATATTGATTACTTGTTGTCGATCGCGAGCAACGTGATGAGCGCAGAAGTGTCACAACAAGTGCCGGTCCAGGTGCCCGCGCTTACCATCCCCACCGAGGAGGAAACCGACGACTGTGCTTTCAAAATTTTGAACCAGGACAATCTCCCCATGACCATCGTCGGCGAATCGCTGCTGAAACCGTTTGGCAACTCGCAGAAACTAAAACCCAATGGTATTGTCTTGCCGCAGCGGAGAGTCACCACAAATTTGGAACCGAAACCGTTTACAAAGTCCAACGGATCGATCAACATCGCCAACGAGAAGAATGCCGCGTTCAATTTGAAGAGGAACTTAAGCAACTCCCATGGCCATCTTAATCATTGCAACAGCTCCGTGAAGATACGCATCGAGGACTTGCAAAACCACGGATTAGATAAGAACTTCACGAGGAATCTGGACGCGAAATTACGAAAGCTACAACGCGAAACGAACAATCTGTCGCCCGTGGTGAAGAAAACCGATCCGTCGGTTAAACCACGGTTTGTTACCACGGTTAAGAAGGGAGAATTCCTCGAACCCCCTCCAGAGTTAGCAACTTTATTAGGTCTTGTGCATTATGAGGAAACCAAAAAGGAGGAGAAGAAATTGTATGCCTATGCGAGTCAGCCGAGGATTTTGGATAGAAGTGTGGTGAGGTATGGACACAAAGCTAGGTGCGAAGCAGCGGCCAAAGCAGCTGAAGCAGCAATTGAAGCAGCAATTGAAGAGGAAGTTATCATCTCGAAAAAAGATGTCAACTCTAATAATGTTATTCCGAAAAAGTTTACGTAAGTAAAACCGTTGTAAAACGCAAATTGAAGAAAAAAAAAAAAGAAAAAAGCTTGTACCGCAGTCGGTAGGATTCGAACCTACGCTCCCAGAGGGAATCTGATTTCTAGTCAGACGCCTTAACCGCTCGGCCACGACTGCTACTGGCAGCGGTGCTGCTAGTTACAACTGAAAACATATGCAAAATAAATGAATTGCTTACGAAAACAGAATGGCTTCACATACATTTATGAATAATTTATTAATTACCTTAGCCAGCGCTTACACAGTAAACAGTTAATAACTGTGTTTAACACGCAGACACAAATCGCTATTATGTGAAGTGTCTGAGTCCTGAGTCTATGTTTTTCAAGTTCGTTACATTGGACTTTGGGTAACTGACTTTATTTTTGTTTGTTTCAGCGATGTGCAAATGCCGTATCAGAATTTAATGTTTGATCGTCGCGTTGTGCGTGGTAGCAATTATGCCATACCCTGCAATACGGTAATTATTAAAAATGTGTGCTTGCAATTTTTACCCTTCATAATGTTCCCCGAATATTTGTCTCTTTAATTTTTAAAATGTTTTGTTTATCTTTCATTATTATCATGAGACAATGCAAATCGGCTGCAATTACTTTCGAAATTAATATTTTATCAACTCAACTCTCACTTTCTTACGAAATATGCGTATAGTAAGAGTCGTACTCGTGAATCAAAACGATAAAACGTAGAAATGATTGTGTTTAATCATTTAATGCAATGCAGCAAAAGTGGAATCCAAATTTCTCATACGCCAGATGTTTGTCAATGGTACGTAAGTACTCACGATTACACTGCTTTAAAATTAACAGCGTTGATAGTTTATTGAGTTTAGATATATGTGCACGTGCATGCGCTTTGAATATCATTTATCAATTACTAGATACTGAATAGTTTTGAAGCCGATTGGTGTTGTCTCGACGCGACGTGGTGAATATATGTTGATGATGTTTGTGGAATGTTTAGGGCGATGGTGAATCGGCGGCGGCGAGGGCGGCAGAGGCGCGACGACGCGCTATCGCCCGCAAGAAGGCTCAAACGCAGCAATTCCGTGGGGCGCAATTGCGGCTCAGCTCGCCACCGCCGGTGCATGGACGGCGGCATGAGAAACTCCAGACGGAGCAATATCTCGAGGAGCTGTTTGAAAATCCAATTGTTGGTGACATGTGCACGCAAACGGATCTCTTCCTGGATCGGCCGGATTCGCCAGTGTTCGTGCCCGCCACCGAAGGTATCGATGTTGAAACTCAAATATGGCCTGGTGATGTAAGTATAAAGATGTCTAAAATGAATTTGATGTTAGGAGAACGAGAATCCTTTGAAGCTTATTATATTAGGAAACTGAATTGCTTATCGCAAATATTAGATCCTTCACAAAGTCAACATGCAGTTTTATGCGTTTTGCATAAATACAGGGCGTATGATTTAGGGTGGACCTCGATTTCCTCATTGAGCAAATTGATTAAAAGATAAAATCCCTTAAAAAGCGGAAAAAAAATATTTTTTTAATAAGGAAACCGTGATAATTAAAAAATAATAATTACGTGAGTCTTCCTCAATGACTCACTTGAAGATTCCCTTCGATATGATTCTTCCTATTTGATCCAAAGAAAGAGTAGTATTTTTATATTTTACCTTCATATTCATATACCAATCTAAAATTATTTTGCTTACCAAAAGGAACATTAGTGCATCACGAAAAAAAAAATTCGTAGTTTTAATTTTTAAACGTGTTTTTTGCGTTTAAACGCAATTTTACAGTGAAAAGTAACTAAAATGTATTATGTGCCAAAACAATCATTTCTGTTCCACACGCATCGCAAAATTTTTCACTAAAACGTAACTTTTGATGATTTAAAACGTGTTTGTAAGCGCAGAAACGTTCAATTTTGATATCAACATTTTTCTTTCTGGAAATAAAATAAAGTAATTTATTTCTTACCAAAAGGAACGAACATTCGTGAACCACGAAAAACGAAATTTCGTAGTTTTAAACGTGTTTTTTTTTTGCTAATAAGATCGATTTTGCGTTAGAACGCGTATTTTTTAAGTAAAAAATAAGTAAAACATTTGTACTAAAACAATCATTTATTCTGTAACACGAATCGTAAAATTTCACGCTACTTTTGATGCGTTAAAACGTGTTTGTAAGCGTTGAAACATTCAATATTGATGTCGAGAATTTCTCGAAATAAAAGAAAATTAATTTTTTGTATCCTCACATTATCGCCCGACAAAAATGAAATTCTATCCGTTTTGCAATATAACACCAAAAGTCCAATTGCAAAATCAATTATCAATTAAGCATATTTTACTAAACCTTTTAAAAAGTGACTAAAATAGATTGAATATATGATACCTAATTTCCTGTGGATATTAATGGGCTATAATCACAAACAAGTCAAGGTTACCACACTCAAATACAAGAAAAAAATGCTAAAAAGGCAATAGGAACACCCAAGGGTGTTTCTTTAGATTTTATAGCGTCCTTTATATCTACAAGAGCATATGCTAATGACGCATTGTTATTCGCGGGGGTTTATCGCGGCGTCGGAATCTATTTCGACGGCGGCGTGGCGTCAAGGTCACACCTTTTGGCGCAAGCGGCCCCAAGCCCTTTGCCAATATAGCTAACAATATAGCATTCGCCTTTCGAGCATTCGTTATGGTTCAGTTTTCATGCAGCCGGCGTTAAAGTAGCACAAAATTGCCATTTTGCTTTGCAGCTGTTCGACTTTGACATGGAGGTGCAGCCGATACTGGAGGTGCTGGTGGGCAAGACGATAGAGCAGGCGCTGATCGAAGTCTTGGAGGAAGAGGAGCTGGCCGCCCTGCGGGAGCAGCAACGCCGCTTCATGGAGGCGCATGCTTCCGAGCTGGCCGAAAGCATGCGACTGCACGAATTGGAGCGTCGCCTCGAGGGCGAGAAGGGCAAACGACTCGCGGAATATGAAGAGGGAATGCGCGTCCAGAAGGAGATGGAGGAGCGCATCGCCGGCGCCGTACTCATGCAGGGCTACATGGCGGACCTGCTGCCGTCAGTGCTCGAAGGCTTGGAGGACGAAGGCTTCCTCACGGACAACATTAAACAAAGTATAATTTAACCCCCAACGCCTTGGAATGTGAATTATCGATTTTTTTTCTGTTTCCAGACATTGACGACTCGTTCATTCCATGGTTGATGAAGGAAGTCACGTCGGAACTGAAGGAAATGGTTTCCAGTCGAGATTTACTAACGGGTAACTCTATATTTAAAAACAAAAACTTTTATTACGACATTGACACTTTAATTTGGAATTTGCAGATATCGTGAGAGAGATCTTGGAGAACCGTGCAGAAATCTATAGGGCACTCAACGAGGAGAAGGAAGAAGAAGAGGAGCAATCAGTAGGACAGGATATTCCTTTGGTAGAGCATTTGAAGCTGAAGGAAGAGATTCAAGGCGATATGGGTATGAGTGGTATGACCATCTATTGGTTTTGGTGAAAGATTAATTTTTGTTCGTCGTTCCAGAATCGTATTTGGAGCAGTAATGCGCCTACACCCCACACTGTAAAAAATGCACCAGATTCGGGAGACTTTGTAATTGATCTACGGTAAGTTTAATTTTGGTAGGCACAATTTTGGTAGGCGGGTGGAGGGTGAGCTGAGCTGACCCTCGCATTTAATAAACTCGTTGCTCCGCTGGCTAAAAGCACATTCATGCAGCTGTGTATACTTTGAAAAGCAAACAATGCCAAAAGACAAAAATGTTGTAATTCCAACCTGGCGACGGACATTCGATCCTTGGACCACGTATTACCACGACGATATTAAATTATCGAACGCTTCAAAGTCTTGATGATGCACATCAGCACGCATCGGCACATTCGAGTGATTGAATTGATTTAATGAAACACTTGAAAAGTAATTAAGCCGGAAGCGTGGATAATCATCCCTCGTGTTGATCTTCAGGGTTGTTGGGAGGGTGGAGGCTGGTGCAGTGGTGGTGGTGTGGTGCTTCGATTAGGGGACGCATGCAAATGCAAATTCGCCCCCCGTTCGGCACCCCATTCGTTCATATAGGCATTATTGTTATTATATCACTGCCGGACCATTGTTGCGGTGATGGGGCGCACTGCACAGGTGCATCCCATCACATGTCATTCATGCGCGCGAGACCAATTCGAAAGCCACACCACCCCATATAATTTCGCAGCTTTTGACCAACCAGAAATAGGGTGGATTTGCTTTGTAATACAGACACCATTCAGAAATCATCAAAATGTCAGAATTACACTCGATTATGGCGAAAAAAATGCGAAATAACATACATTTTCTGTCCGCAGCCCGCAGGATTTGTTATTGATTACTTTCGGACCATCGAGAAGAGAAATTACGCAGTTACGAACGAAATTCATATGCGAAGAAAAAATAGTTTGCGCACCACAACTATTAATCTAAATCTAAATCTAAAACACACGAGCAAAATTTAGTCAGCGACCATCTTGTTTTAATCGAGCTTTACAAACATATATTATCTACATTACAATTTACATCGACTTTGAAGAAAAAAGAAGTACCATTATTTATTTCTAAACTATATTTGTTATTGCAAAATAAATAATTGTTGTCTATAATTTGCCCCTCGTGTCTATTTTCTCCTTCGCCTTTCTCTATAATCAGTCGTCGTTGAAGCTTTGTAATCGTAATCGTAAATCATTAATAATGATTATTGGAAAATTGATTAAATACTCGTGGAAGATGTGAGTCAGCGTATCGGAAAAGCATTTCGGGCTTGACGGGGTTAATAATGTCAACTGGACGTCCATTAACCTGCTGACGATGAGCACGAACGAATCGATTTCTTCGCACGTATAATCATCGCGGTACACTCGCTCGAAGTCCTTAAAATGATTACTCGAGACGAAGAGCACAGCCCTTAGATTAAAGGACAAGTCACCGGCACGCGTCACATACAAATCTTGATCAAACTTTTTGTTCAGGACGTATTTGTACTGTTTCTCATCAAAGCTTACGAGTTTGCACACGTCGGCAAAGTACAAAGGCCAAGTATCAAAAGGATTCCCGGGAATGACGAATCCATACTCTACGAAAAGTTTCACATTGTCATGTGCCCCGTAGGAGATGAAAATCTGCTCGTACTTCCGATGATGTTTGTAGCTCCTTAATAAGTAGAAGTCCTGATGGTCTTCGTGGCTGATCTCCGGTGTGGTCTGCGCTTCGGTGGAATGATTAAACATGTCCAGAAAGGGGCACAATGCCAGATTGGGCTCGTCCAGAAGATATTCCATTACATTGTCGGCGGGGGCGGCGAGGCGACGCACGAACGTCGGGTCAATGTAAACGGCGCGTGTATTGATCATCGCATAGCACCATGCAAATAAATCCACGCTGATCACGCGATGCATTAGCGCGTTGCAGCAGCTACACCTGCGCGTGGGGTTGATTGCGTCCAGCACGGCGCTCCAACTGCGGGCGAAGAGCGCGCGGAATTTCTCCATTTGCGCTGCGACATGCCGCGGAAAATGTGCCACTTCCGCTGAGGTCAGTTGCAACCAGGTTAATGGATTGCAACTGGGCAGCGAGTCAAGGTAAAACTTCCATTCGGAAGCGACGCCTTTGTGTTTCTCGAGGCACAGGAATAGCGATAATAAAATCTGCATCGGCAATTGCACGCGTTTTAACGACTGGAGGAAGTTAAAAGAGTCCTTTTTTAATGTGCACAATGAGATCATCGACGTCACTGGTACCTTGATCAAAATGGCGTCGCATTGAATTGATGATTTAGAGCACACTCCACGTCCCGTTTCGGTAAAGTCCCGCAATTCTAATTGCGTCTCGTTGTTCCAGTTTCTCGATTTGAGGGATTTTAATAAAGTTATTATGCTTTGATCGTTGTTTAATGAAGGGGGATGGTTCTGGTTTTCTTTTGTACGACGATGGCGGAGTGTCCGACCGGGCCGACCCATTCTTTCACAGTCTTCAAATCCACATTCGGCACATTCCGTTTTGCATTGATTTGAGAAAACTTTTGAAAGTTTAGCAGAAGAAGAAATTAAACCGCGCACTCGATCGACCCGGATGATTATAACCTAGTTCGGCATCAGCTGTAGCAGAAAAACGTGCAACTCTTGCCGTTCATCTTCCACCCACCGATACAGACCAAAAAGCACAACGAAATGGGCACCTCAGACATCGATGCAATAAACAAAACGATCGATGCAATCGACCATAATTCAGACTACGGTAAAAACTTCAAACTGTTACCTTGCAATGATCAAATCAAAGAGTTGCAAACGATTTTACGAGACAAGTAATTCTAACCTCATCAAGTCGGACAACACACTTTATCATTCCATTCACGCTGTTCATTTGCAGAAACACAACGCGTAACGATTTTAAGTTCTACGCCGACAGGTTGATTAGATTGGTGATTGAAGAGAGCCTGAATCAGCTGCCATTTACTGAGTGCAATGTCATCACACCAACTGGTTCCACCTATAATGGTTTGAAGTATCGCTCTGGCAATTGTGGGGTGTCAATTATTCGAAGTGGAGAGGCAATGGAACAGGGCTTGCGGGACTGCTGCAGGAGCATTAGGATAGGCAAGATTCTGGTGGAGTCTGATGCAGATACCCATGAAGCCAGGGTAGTCTATGCTCGATTTCCTGAAGACATTTGCAAAAGGCAAGTGTTGCTGATGTATCCCATCATGTCTACTGGAAACACTGTCACACAGGCAGTTAAAGTGCTCAAAGAGCATGGTGTTAAAGAAGAATGCATTATCCTAAGCAATTTGTTTTGTACACCTGCAGCTGTTGACACTATTATGAGCAGTTTTCCAAAGGTTTGTATGATTTGTATAAAAAGATCACATTTTTACATGGTTTTTCCGTTTGTCATCATGTACTTTATAGATGAAGATCTTGTCTTCTGAAGTCCATCCAGTTGCGCCCAATCACTTTGGGCAGAAGTACTTTGGCACTGATTAGTATTAACAGATAAATGTACATAATTGTACTTTTTGTATTGTTTTCATTATAATTTAAATGTTACCATTAGGTTGTTTGTTTTCAAATTAATGTTTAGTTCAAGTTGTGTTTGTTCAAGACATTTGTAGTTGATTTATAATAAAGAAGTATCTGTATTTTTTACATTTAATCTTTTGGGTTTGTGAATAATTTATTGTTTAATACTTGACAAATGCTGAACATGGTGATATTAAATGATCATTTGTGCGTTGCTAAGTCCCCTTTTGCATTGAGAGTTTGGAAGAGACCAAAAGAGGCGTAGGGGCTATGGACGATGTGGTTCAACTTAACAAGGCGGCACTAAGCCCACTGCTCGTGCCGCTCGCTCGATTGATTCCTAATTTTCTATTCGAAAATGCGATTTGTTTATTGTGTTAGGTGTGCGCTGTGTGCACAACCGCTTGGACCGCATGCTGCGTGGCCGTCATTAATGATATACTTGCATAAGATCACAGTACGATCGTTTGATTTCGATGAAAGCGCGGGGTGGATTAAAAAACGTGTTTGCGTACGGCATTAACACCCCTTTTATAAACACCGGGGTCCGGTCGGGTCGGGTTACTTAATAACTGGCCATAAGTAAAACATGAAACATAGATTAAGTTTTGATACATAAATTATATTTTACATTTTTTTGTACAGCTAGTGAATTGTTTATAATACGTTTTTAGGTGGTTGTTTAGTTGCTGGAGGGATGCAAGCTGCGATGCGTTACACCTAATGCGGAACGAATCGCACCGCCGGGCGATGTGGGATGTTTGGCAATAAAGTAATTTTGCACGCACGCATCGCGCGATGGCAGGCGATGAGTAACTTTCTAGGGGGTGTCGGTGGTGACACTTGTGCCATTCATAATCCTGCTTGGTCTTGTGGTTATTAAACTCATATTCATACTAAACAATGCGCACAAATTTATTATATTCTAGTAGTGCAGCAGTGAATCATCTCAGGATCTCAGCTCATAGCAATTGCGACATTATCTTGATAAATGGAAAATATATCCTAATGCCGGGTTTACACTTGTAACAAATCTGCTATATAACACCGATTTTTCGAAGAAATTCGACGTAAAAACCTGAATATCTTCCGAACGCGTGATCTTTTTTGAAGTTTCTCTTCGGATTCGGATTGCAGAGGAAACGCTTTTTAAAATGCAGCTTGTTGCAACCCTCGCAAAGACGCAGATATACAATTGTTACATGTAACTCTAGCAGATTTGTTACAAGTGTAAACCCGGCATAAGTTTGCAAAGTGCACTCATTTTACTAAACGATTTCTAGATGGCTAGTTTAATTTCTAGTTATTGCACCTTGCGGTGCGTTGAAGTGGTGGTGAAGTGGTCCATATTGCAAACACCATTAACGCGCTGTTTGGCAGCGCGAGGTCGTCACGTGCGCGCGTTCCCTGGCACGTGCTGTTTTCCCAAAAACACGCGCAAAGTCATCGAGGGTGGAACGCGGCGATAGCGTTTAGCTTACAGGCCTTGCAAGCCTCCGGGCACTCCGGGTTACGGTTTTGGTTACATGCTCAATCGCCGCTGCTGTCTGCCCCACCGGCCCCACCACTTCGCCAAGGGTGAGTGCATGATCCGGGCGCTGACAGATGCCGCACACCCTCAAAAAGCCCAGAGACCGAGAGCACAGTGCCCAAGTGGCCGAGTGAAAACCACAGGTGCACGTTACAATCACATCCCGAAATCACCATCACAATCTCGTGCAGAGATCTCGAATCCGAATCGCCAATCGCAAATTATTGAATCATGCTGGGTTGCACTCCTCCATCTTTCACCCACCACTATTATTACACCACTTCATTTGGGTGTTATTGAATTAAGCAATGCGCAAACATACTTATCGGATTAATCAATTGATAAGGCATCTTTTATACTGTATGTTTGGCAATTCATACGTGGAAACAATATGCTATCAAACATATTCACTTTGAAACAAATGTTAATTAAGGATTAAACCCAAACTCCATATGCATGGAATTTGAGGTCCTGAAATATAGTTATGCAAATAACTTCTTCAGAAAAATCTATCCAGACCAAGGTCTAGCTGAATTGAAAAAAGAACGAAACATTGAAAAACCCCGTTGTCGATGTTTGGTGCAAAGACTTCTTTGCAAGGTGGCTGCAGCGCTGCAACATATTTCAGCAAGTGCATTTCACTTTCACCCCTCGCAGGTGTTGGTTTCGCACAAAACCCACCGATGCTGATGAAGACGTTGTTGTTCCGCTGTAAACTTGTTGTAATCGGGACTGGAACAGGGATCTTTTTGAACGGCTTGAACGCTGATGACTGACGAGAGGAATTGAATTCGTCTATCTTCAAGTGTGGCAATACGGGGATGGATAAATCAATGGCAATCTTCTGCTTAGGCAAGAACGGCTTACTCAAGAGTTTGAATTGGAATTCATTGCGTTGCGTTGTGTTCTCGTCGGCTGTGACAAAGTGTTTGACAACTGCTCCCAAAGCCATATCACCACTTGCTTGCCACAACCTAGGGTCAGGTGGAGTTTCAAAGGGTTTGGGGACTCGTAGAGCGTCTGTCTGTGGCATTGCATAGGCGTACTTTTTCTGCCCTGAAACGATTTTTACCACAATACTCATCTCATCGCATAGGGATTTTTATTGAAACGTTTGTCACCAAAAAAATTTAAAATTTTGACAAAACGGTACAAACTCAAAAATGACGAAGCCATAGAATTGGAACCTACGCTCCCAGCGGGAATTAGATTTCCCAGTGAGACGCTGATCCCTTAACCACTCGGCCACGACTTTGGACAGACCTTGTTCAGTTGAATTGAAAAAAACATCGATATCGAGGTTTGGTGCAAAAACTTCTTTGCAAGGTGGCTGCAGCCCCGCAACATGTTTCAGCAAGTGCATTTCACTTTCACCCCTCGCAGGTTTAGCACACACCCACCGCATTTAAAAGATTATGCAGTTTACCACTGCCGTCCTTCCCTTATCCCCATCACCAGCCATAGCTGCAACACTCCCTATGCTTCTATCTCCTTTTCACAGTTCGAACTTCGAAGGACCAACCCCCATCATCAGATTTTCATCCCAAATCTATATACAACCCTGCAGCCCTGCAGCCCTGCAACACCTCCTGCCACAGCTGGACCATTCCTGATGACCACACGTGGGGTGGCACGTCGGCGATAGTTGTGGTGGGTGTATGCTACATCAAAAACTATCCAACCCACTCAGAATCGCAAGAAACCTCCTGCTAGCATAATCCATCATCTAACAGTGTAATTTCATCCTGCTACCAGCGCACACCACCAACCACGTGCAACCAGTTTACTTGAAATTAAAATTAGTGTTGAGCAACTCTACTAAACAACAATTTGACGTGCGATATTGTGACAAACAATGTTTGGCATCAATGCGAGAATACAAATGTCCACACCGAGCGCACCTGATGCTACTCTCAGCGATCTTACAGGTAGTTCGAAGCTCTTGGTTCCTGGTAAAGTGATATCTTCCACACGGATACCTCAAGGTGCACTCTCGATGCCAATTAATCCAGAAACTCTTAAAGGAGTTACAGAAGTAGTACAAGTAAGTAATAAAGTAATTCAAGTGATTTATATTTATTTATACATTTTACCTCATCATTTTCGATAATCTGTAACTGTGTATTTAGATATCGGTAGGTGCGAATGTCTTCGGCACGCTGGACCTAGAACCAAGTAGCAAGGGAATTTGGAACTCGGACGTACACTGGACCAGAGCCCTACGACTTGCGGACGATTGTCATAGCTATAACATTCAGCTTCGTAAAGATCCTCATCATGTAATCAGCAAAACGGGTCAGAAAATTCCAGCGCTTGTCCTTCAAGCGGCGCGTCCTGTGGAACCTGGTCAAGAATTATTACTATGGTTCTCGGAGGAAATCCTAGCCACTTTGCATATGGGATTTTTAACTCCTGCAAATATACAAGGTATTTATTTATGCTGATTGTGTTATTGAGAGACCGTGTCAGCTAAATATATCTTTTTTGCACCCTGTTATCATTGGCAGTCGTGGCCGAGTGGTTAAGGCGTCTGACTCGAAATCAGATTCCCTCTGGGAGCGTAGGTTCGAATCCTACCGACTGCGTCATTTTTGCTTTTGTACTATTTTGTCAACATTTTAAAATTTTTGGTTGCGACACAATGTGTAATGTGGTAAAAATCGTTTCAGGGCAGAAAAATTACGTCTGCACGCAATGCTCAGCGCTCTACGAGTCCCCAAACCCTTTGAAACTTCACCTGACCCTAGGTTGTGGCAAGCAAACGATGACATGGCTTTGGGAGCAGTTGTCAAACACATTGTCACAGCCGACGAGAACATGCAATGAGTTCCAGTTCAAATTGTTGAGTGAGCCGTTCTTGCCAAAGCAGAAGATTGCCATTGATTTATCCACCCCCGTATTGCCACACTTGAAAAAGGACGAATTCAATTCCTCATCAGCGTTCAAGCCGTTCAAGAAGATCTCGGTTCCCGTCCCGGTTGCAAGTTTGCAGCGGAACAACAACGTCTACACCAGCATCCCCCATTGGCCCAGGTTCACCATGCCCAGTGATTATGTCCACACCCCGTATCACCTGCCCACGCCAATGCCACGTGTTTGCAATGATGACGCACAAATTGAGACTTTAGTGTCCAGTCTCGGCAAGTACAAGGAGGGACATATTTGTCTCTACTGTGGCAAGTCATACTCGAGAAAGTATGGTCTCAAGATTCATATACGAACACATACGGGGTACAAACCTTTGAAGTGCAAGTATTGTTTGAGACCGTTCGGTGATCCGAGTAATTTGAATAAACATGTTAGATTGCATGCGGAAGGAGACACACCTTATAAGTAAGTCAAACGTCAAGTAGGATTTCAACGATTTATATTTGACAATTATTGTTGGTATTGTTACAGATGTGAAATTTGTGGAAAAGTTCTTGTGAGACGAAGAGATTTGGAACGTCATATGAGATCAAGGCATGGTGATGAGCTTGCAAATTCAATGTTCTTCAATGAGGAAGAGGAATTTATTAATACCAGCGATGAGGAACAACAAAGTCTTACGAATGATTCCGGCGAAGAGCCGTCTGAGAGTACTGGTACTGAGGAGGGCTTTAGCAATGGAAATGGAAACGACCCGGGGAACTAGTGTTATGCTGTCGTAATAACAAATGTACATTAAAAAATTCCTTGCTTTATAACGAACAGAATAAAGATTTGTGCCAACGTTGTTTTTAAGTATGTAGCGACATCTAGTGATTTTGTACAGATGGTACAAACATATTGCAGAGTTCTGTCACGCTCTGTTGTGTCGCCATATAACGGTAAGAAGTAAGACTAGTTGGGTTTTGTGCTCGCAGGGTTGCCGATAATACAAGGTGATATAATTCCTGCTGGCAAGAGAAGTCTGTGGGCGAGAGTAATCACTGCGACGCCGTCTATTCATGTCAGTGTCAATGTCAGCAGGCCACTGATGCGCGCGAGGAGGAGCACAATTCCACAATGGGCAGCCACGGCGTGACGCTCGCGACGGCGGCTTTGTAGCCGGAGCGTGCGGCGGCCGTCACCGTCACCTCAACCAGGCACCCAGCCAGAGCGTCGCGAGCGATTAAGCGCGCCAGCCACCGCCACCGAGAGCGCGCGCGATGCGCGTTTTTGTTGTTAGTAACAGTTCGATAAGTATTTACGTCGCGTGGCGTGCGTCGTCGTGTGTGAACCCGCGTGCGAGGTGAGTTAAATGAGCCTCCGAAGCGGTGCGCGAAGTGAGTGCGAAACGTTCGCGTGGGCGCAAAAACCCCAACAACTCCTGCATTGTGCACGACGCCGACGGGCCCAAACGCGCCTCAGTCCCTCGACGCCACTCTAAACTGAAACAGTCGACGATTGACGCATTTCCTGCTGCCCACTACTCTACAACTACAAACAAACACCAGAACGGATAAACCTTCGAATCTAACATCGTTCTGGAAGTCCACATCTTTTTCCTTCCTGCAAGTGTGGTGATCTCAGTCTCAGGGCGCATTGACCAATCATTTTCGTTGATGGTAGGTAGCCTAGTCTCCTATCCTAGACTCCCAAGAGATTACCCCGATTCCCACGGAGATAATAGCGTTGATTAAGATGCCTGAGTCGGCGAAGAAGGCGACCCTGAGGGCGGTCTTCAAACGGCGTCGGGTTCAAGGTTTCAAGCGCCGCCAAGGTAGGTGGTGGTCAGCATGCACATGCACTGCTTAATCGAGCCTTGCGGCTCTCTTCTAACCGTAGCAGGATCGCCTTTTAATGCCTTCGAGGATTTTGTATCTTTGGCCACATTAATCAACTGCCAATTAAAACCGTTTTCCTAGTCTCATAGAGTGTATAGTGACGCATGTTATCGGCTACCATATTTACTAGGTACTTCGGCAGCAAACCCTAAAAATGTGAAAATTAATAAAAACTAAACTAAATAGGAAAAAATAGCATTAACATTTTAATTTTTGAAGTTTTGTGCTTTACAGCTATAGAGCTAGAACACTACTAATGGCTTGTTTTGAATGATTGTTTAGTGTTAAAGATGCTAGCAGTGATGGAACCGCAGGAGACGTCCATCGAGCCGGCTGCCCCGCACAGTGCCGAATTCCTGAGCACCGGCCGCACGGGGCGGCGCAACGCGATGCCGGACATCCTCGGCGAGCATGCGGTGGTGTCCTCCGGCGATCTGCCGACGCGACTGCAGGGTCTCACGACCAGCGACGGCGCCAGCACGTCCGGCGCGTCCACCTCGACGGCGGCGTCCTCCGCCGACGCCAGCACCAGCAAACAGGCGGGCGCCGCCAGTTGAACGCGTTACGTATTCACTCATTACCTAATTATTTGCATTGCGACCTATGATTACGCATCGGTGTACGGTGGAACGACTGCCAGATGGTGCGGAGTACTTGCCAATTAGCAACATAAATTAAGTTTTGCAACACACTCAACACACAAACGAGTATACGTACAAAAGGTATTAGCCCTGCCTAAAAACAACAAATCCCAACAAGTATAAACATTTGGAATTTGCAAATTTGCAAATGCAAAGTCACAATGAAGGAAAATGAAGGGCATTGGAAGGAACATTTGCGAACCATGTGGATTTTCAATGTGTGATTGTGTGTGCAGGGTGTATGATGAAGATGGAGCAGATGCTGAATCTTGCCTCGACGTGATCTTTAATTTATTATTTATTGTTCTCATCGCAGTAGCGTAGAATGTGCTAGAAGTAGAATACATCTCGTGTGAATCTCTCAATAATCCAACACTCGCACGCAATCTCGAAAGTATTTTAACCTTAGACTTCATAATTATTGCGAGATTCGCACGTGTCTCATGATCACAAATTATTTATTTATTATTACCCAGCCAAAGACATACTTTACGTTTACGACTTAGTCCTTCTTAATGACCTTTTAGCGAACGTGTTTATCTTTTTTCTGTGTTACGCTGTCAACTATCTATGGTATTATTTGTTGTGTTCCCAATTATACTCAGTGTTTATTTTATAACAATTCATCGCAAAACGAACGAGGCCGTCAACACAGGCCGTAAACGATCGAAATGATCGGTTAATAAATGCATAGGTGTTTAGGAGTTTAGGTGATAGGTATACCGAGCGTCTATCGAACGGCGGGACATATGGATTCGGCCAAGTTGTAAATCCACATAGGTTAGAGAATCACGAATCCCGCTATTCGACAGATGCACGGTGGTATTTGTTAAAGTCTATAACATGTTATTCGATTGACTTCTATATCAGGTCTAATCCCTAACTAATCTTTTACTAATGCACATTTTCAAGGGGCAATACATTTTGGGTTTGGTGAGAGCCAGGCAAAAGCAAGTATAAATCTAGATTTTACCAGGGATGGCATTGTTTTTGTTTCTTTTTGCAAGGTACATTTATTTCTATAGCAACAATACCACCCTGTAATTATAATTTTTAGGTAGTCCTTACGCGACAACTTCCTTCGATGCAGGCGTACTACTCTAATCAGACAATTAAAAGAAAAAATTTTTAATGCAAAAAAGATTCACCGACTGTAAACGAAGATAACAAATTTAACACGTAAACGATAGAGAAAATCTGTTTATAGGGTATAATTCCAAAACGGCGCGATAGAAATGATTTAAATTTTAGTGAGATGTAACTACGTACAATATGCATGCACTTTCACCGTCTAGTTTCCTAAATAATTAAGAACAAAGTTGAAATTTTTTGGCGCGCTGGGAACTGGTGCGGATCACCAC
>JARJDQ010010652.1:0-25237 GCA_030264215.1 Geostiba sp. GC000077 | reverse complement strand
ATCGTGGTTGGACTGCAACCGCAGGTAACTTAATACACCTTACACCTTACACCAAACGAAATATTGGAAATGTAGCCCAAGCTAATCGCATATTTTATTTAGGTGCTCACCGCTGTGAAACGCTTGTGGTGCTTGCGGAAGAATCGCGCTGCTGAGACGGCCGGCACCACCAATCACCATTCATCCAGCTCGCAGGGCTTGGGCGATACGATAACGAACAATAGCATCACCAACGGCACCTCCAAGACCGTTTCGGTGCCGTTGGAAACGAGCTGTTGAATTTCATTGGACCACATCGTAACCATTTCGATCAAACGCTTCATCAATCATGTGTATATATTTTGCTATGACAGAAAAAAATATTTTTGATATTTTTATACAAAATTTTGACGCACGATCATTTAATTTTTCAATCGCTGAAAGATTTACATGCTAGCTAGTCAAATCCATTTTTTTTTGTTTTATTAACGCATTCGTTGTTTTTTTCCTTTTTATTGTAATTGTATAAGTTTATGTTTGAGCGTAGACCGTGGACGAAAATGTGATTTTATGAATTTCAACGCAAAGAGCGAGCGCTATCAATTTTCGACGCAGCAGAAAATTTTAATTTAAGCAACTGTGTTCAACTGTTCAACGATTACGCATGTTTTGTTTACTCAACTATGCACTCACGTTATTCTATTACTTTATGTTAAGTCTAAGCGCACACACGTATGTTTTTTATTTTATTTAAACTGATTAAGTTTCGACTGATGAGTAAGCTCTATTACTTCGTAGGATACGCAGAAATTTGCTTTATTACTTATAACACGACTCTGTTCATTGTAAATACTCCGCAATTCCGCAGCTCACACTTGTTACATATACTATGTAGTTCCTTATTTATTGTACTTTAACATACTGTAAGCGATATGTGTATGTAATATTTGTTCGATGTTTTATTTGATTATTTGATATGTAATTAAGCATTTGGTTTAGGTTTCATGTCTGTACATCGTCTATTGTGCTGCTTATCACAACTACGCACACACAATGTGTGTAATGAATGACGAGAGAACAATTTGAACGTAAATACATGTTAATTATGACTGAAATTGATATCTTCTTTACCAGCAACATGCAGATGCGTGATTTTATTTTATATTTTGTCAATTTTAACATAATTTTTATGATAGCAATATTTAAAATTCATTAAATTGTTGTAATATTATTAATTTGCATTGTTCCAAAATCTGCTTTAAAAAAGTTAGTATTTGAAATTGAATATCAGACTTCGGTCGCTGCTCATGGAATTTAGTGTTAAAAATATTTCAAAATTCCGCCGCGACTAGCGCCATCTATCGGAGACTAGTGGAATTAACTTTGAAGGTCCCTGCAGTTAGTTCCACTAGTATCCGATAGATGGCGCCACTTGACGAAGGAATAAAGTAGTCAATCAATAGTAATGTCAATATCAATTTAAAGTTCGTCTCTATTTTATGTGCTCCNCGACCAAGCTCTTCAAGAAATACAACTAATGCCATCTTTGGGAAAATAATCGAACTAACATTTTTCAATTTTTAACGGAAAACAAAAATAATTTTGAAATCATTTTTCATCACTAACAGCACATGCGCGGTGATATTCAATTTTAAATACAAAACCTTTGAAGCAGTGCGGAACAATACAAACTAATAACAGAACAAAAATTAGTTGAATAAATATTACCAGCTTAACAAACACGTTAAAAATGACTAAGGAAAATATAGAATCACGCGTTTCAAAGAAATATCAAAATAAATCGCCAAAACTTCGAAATTGATTTCAAATCACTTCCCCTGCCCTGAGGGGGTTGGGACGGAGTGCACGTTAAAGAGCCTCTTCTTGCCTATCGGAATCCGTAAAGATAATTAAAGAAACAGCTCGCAGTCGGGAAATATAAAGCAAAATATGGAAATAAATCGGAAATGTTTTCAAATTTGATTTTAGGGCACTTCCGGTGCCCTGAGGGGGTTGGGACGGGGTGCATCTTAAAGGGGGTCTTCTTGCCTACCCTACGCTGAGGGGGTTGGAATGGGGTGCACCTTAAAGAGTGTATCGTGTGCTATCAGAATCAGTAATGATACTGAACAAAGAAGCAGGATTTTCTGTCGAATATCAAACTAATAATCAAACCAATTCGTCAAAACTTTTCAAATTTTATTTTAAGGCCTGAGGTGGCCTGAGGGGGTTGGAACGGGGCGCATTTTACTGAGCGTCTTCTTTGCTATCCGAATCCGCAAAGAAAGTTGCACAAAACGAACACTCGTTCGGAAAATATAAAGAAATTTTCTGTCACATGTCGTTACAATATTGAAGTACAGGAGGAGAAAAATGAAGAACATGAGGAAAAACTTAGGAGGCAGAAGATTGCTACTGTTTTCGACAAAATTGAGGGTGCATATGTCTTGAATAATGAAATAACATTGTAATACAATCATACTTGCAGGGACTTTATATTTTTCCTTCTGGTAAAATGGTACGGAAATTGTAAGGAACGCGATTTTAGAGTGCAGAATTGAAAGAGAGATACTGCATACGTTTACAAAATACAGAGAGAAAGGGAGATGCCGTTCATAGTCACGCCTCTTGCATAATCCTTATGTTTATATGATCACAAATCCCAACACTCGCCAATATCCTGAACCACGTTCTGAAATATGCAAAAATTTATGTATGCAGCGATAAAATTGAATTTCCTTTATTTTTCATTCGAATCACCTGTTCTAAAGCAAATGCATTGAAGACCTTCATTGTCTGATAATGATATAATGGAACAATTTGATTTTAACACTTAAAAGCTCATCAATAATAGACATTAATTATTTTGATAACTCAATTAGTTAGTTAAATTTCAGTTATATACAAACATATCATCCGTCATAGACAATCAGAATCATATAAATAAAGCGTTATTTGTATTGACAATTTCTCCACATAGAATAAACATAGGTATATATAGAATTAGGAATAACTCAATTGTGATATAATAATTAGCTCTTGAATCGTATGTGCTCTTCGCATTCGCTCATCAAGACGCTCTATACAAATATAAACAAGTAGAATATTTAGTATTAACATAGTAAACTTACGCTATTTCATCGAATTCCCCTCTTCATTGTTGCCTTCGTTAGTCTGTAGGTCTGTACGTAGTAGTAATAATTCGCTATGCTGTCTTTCCATCCACGAGCTCTAAGAGCCGCACATGCGTTTACAATTTTGATAGAAATCACGTGTCGCGTGTGTTTGTGTGAGTAGGCATTAATATGGATGCGCGAAAAAGATGATATCGAGGCAAACATTAGAGCAAAGCAGAAATGTCCCATATCTTGATGAGCTTGTCATGCCCAACGGTGACGAGCTTCTTGCGTGTCTCGTCCAGGGACATCGCGACTATGCTGTGCTTCGCATCGTGAAAGGTCGCCATTGATGGCCGCCTAGATAAACCGGAGCAAAAAAAAACATGTACACCAATGCAAACACAAACGAAACTAAACGTATCGATAAAGAAAACAACTTACTCGACATCCTTCAGCCCATTGTGGCACGGTTCACAGGTCCGCACGGCGAATTCGAAGCCCATCACCGGAATGGTAATGCGTGGCGCCGAGCACTTATCACACACGGCCTTGCCGCAATGCCGACAGTGATGCTGTCGTATGCCCAACTGCCGCTGGTCGAGCATCACGCGGAGATTCCAAAAGAACGGCCGCCCGCACATCTGACAGGTGTCCGACTCAACCCATTCGGGCGTCTCACGGCGACTCTTGCTCATGTCCCAGAACACCAGCACGCCGTCCTCGCCGGCGCTGACTAATTGCCGCGTCGAGTTCAGGTAGCACAATGCCGAAACCTTATTATGGTGTCCCTGAAGTTCATAGGCGGTGCCCTGCTGGCCGCCAATGTCCCACACGATGACGGACTGATCAAACGATCCACTAAACAGCATCTGTCGCTCGGTGTCCCACGCCAACGTCCGCACCGACCCCGAATGCCCTTTGAGCGTGGTCACCACTTGCGCGCCATTATTCGCCAACTTCAGCATCGCAATCTGTCCGGAGTAATCGCCGATGAACGCGTGTTTTGTCTGAGAATCAAATCTAAAATAAAACCACAATGATCCATAATTCATCTCTTATCTGACAAATAGTTTTGAGACTTAAGACTTTTGCCCGCTGCACAACAACCCGTGAACGAGAACGAAAAGTGAATTCTGCCTTTTGATTGGCTGAATGTCAACATTTTCTGACATTCAGCCAATCAAACGAAAACTGAATCCATGCTAAATGTCAGAAAATTTTGACATTCAGCCAATCAAAAGCAAGGACTCAGTATTCGTTCTCGTTCACGGGCTGTTGTGCATCGGGCTTTTGAGAGATAAGACTTACTGTAAGGATGTGCACCATGCTTCAGATGTAAAAGTGCCAATATTTCTACCAGTCTGTGTGCAATTGTAGGAAAACGTTTTGTCGCGACTGACGCTCAGCACCCATTCGCAGTTGAGCGCAAAGATCACCTCGGTGATGCGCGCCTGATGCGCGAGATATTCGCGCACCGGCATGATGCGATTGAAGTCCGCCGCCAGCGAGAACTCCGAAATCGTGCCATTCTCCTGCCCGATGAACAACTGGCGCGTCTCCACCGTGTAGTACAGCGACGTCACACCGCTGGGCATGCACTGCACTATGCTGGGCCAATACTGGCCGGAGTCTCGTTTCAGCCATACTCGAATCGTTCTGGAAATGCGCAACAAAACAAAAGTATCAATAAATATTCAAAATGCTCCTCGGCGGCCTTGCGCAAATGTATGCAATTTTACGGAATGCGTCATGTGTTTACACACGGTGTTCGTTGTGTGCGACTCGCAACTCACTTATCGTCAGACACGCTGATAATACCGTCTTCACCAGGGATGATCACGGCGGCATTGATCTCGTCGTTGCCCGCCTCGAGCTTTGAGAGGAGCGCCGGTTTCTTCGTCGTGCAGAACTTCTCGTTGGACTGCGTGGCCGGCTTGATTTCGGCTGCCATCGCGAGGGCAGGTTAGCGGCAGGCTGTTCGCAGGAGGGCGAGCGCGCAGCTAATTAAATTCTATATTCTACGCCCGTGGCACTGAAGCAGCGCGCGATGACCGATGACAACAACAAGCTGTCCTTGCGAGGCCGGACGACAGTCGCGGAACAACGAACGGGAACGGCGTACGGATTTACTTCTGATTCTCAGTTCTGACAGCCCTCAGCAGGGCAGCAGGCGCAGCAGGTTAATTGTTAACAATCCTCCACCTCCACCCACTACATTGAACGCAAGCGCGTTTTAATCATAATCAGACACAGCAGGTGGATGTCAGCTTGTCAGCCAAAGACCAATCAGAAAGAAGATTTTCAAGGCTGGGCCACTGAGAAAGCACCGTTGATAATACGAGTGTTGCACGAATTGTACTCCAAAAAATAATACTCGCCGCTGTAACAGTATGCATGGGTGAATTACTGCGGCATTAGGTGTATATGACTGCAGTATTTTCATTTCTCTCATGCTCACTATGTTGATGTTTCTCTCTTGTTTCAAGATTGTCTGACACTTGCCAATCGTCACGTCAAAACTAAACAGCAGTGAAACGTGAACATCATCTGTGAATGTTTCATGTTTCTTCTTTGCTTCGTGTTTTTCCAAACTCCCAATAATTAAAAAGGGATTTACTCAGATTTTAGAACAATGGCAGATAAATTAACAGCACTTGGTGCTCCTGATTTCAATGTCGAAAAATGTACGTACCAAGGCACATTGCATCAAATGATCTACAAATTCTAAATTTAATTTTAGTTGTAAAAGAAGTGTCACAAAGTTGCATTGGTGGACAAGAATTAGTCCTCCTCAGAAAAAAGATCCACGGACGCCTGGAGGAAACGAACGATAACTTAAAAAAGAATGTCTATCAAAATTACATGCAGTTTATTGATACTGCCAAAGAGATATCACGTAACTTACCAACTTTTCAGCAAATTGCACATAAAACTCCTACTTTTGATTAATTTGTGTTTAGATCTTGAAAGTGAAATGTACCAACTATCTCACTTGCTGACAGAACAGAGATTATTGCTGAATTCCCTTTACAACACTAGTATATTAGGAGATGAGGCTAATGTTCCTGTGGAAACTGAAGTGGCAGCAGCGCAGGAGGAGAAAAGTGAAGAGCATGAGGAAGAAATAAGAAGGCAGAAGATTGCTGCTGTTTTGGAGAAAGTTGAGGGTGCATCTGTAATGAACTAATGAATAATTAAATAACAGAGTAATACAATCATACTTTATCTTGCAGGGATTCATAGATATTCCGAATATTATTCTCTTGCATGAAGGATTTTTATCAGAACTGGACTTTGTTGAGAATACACCAATCAAAAGTGTGATTGGTTTCCTGTTTTCTGAGGGATTAATGTTGGCTACTTCAAATCCAGGGTAGGAACACAAGGAACTGATTGAAATGATTTTATTGAAGCCTCAAAATTGTGTTGTTTACAGGAAAAGTGGCAAGAGATACAAGTTGGACGCGTATTACGAGTTGGGAAGTCTTGCAGTTGTGAACGTGCGCGATTTGGGAAATGTGAAGTTCGCTTTTAAAGTGTTGGCATTTCCCGATTCAAGATTGTTTCAATGCAAGAGCAACGCCAGCAAAGTAAGTTTTTCTATGAGTATCTATAAAACATCTATTTGAATATAATGCTTGAAAAGTGTTAGAAAACAACGAATCGTTGATTTGCAGAAAGATTGGATTGACAAGTCAGACCAAGCGAAGAAAACACGCCTAGCGCACGATCAACTCAAACGTGAATCCACCATCATCGAAAAATCCCCCTCGCGCACAGCCTCCATCGACACGCAGAGCCTTTCGATGAACCTAAACGATGAGGAAGACGATGTGTTTGACCATCCCGATTGGCTGCTCGAGGTGCCAGAGGAACTGGACGTGTGCGTTGCGCAGCGACACTTTGAAGACGCTCTGCAGCTGTTGCACAAGGCCAAGGACTACATCGCCGCGTGCCACGTGCAAATCCACGAGCACAACTACCAGTCGGATCATATTCTGGCGGATATTCAACGCAAAGTCGATCAGAGGAGTGTGCACCTGATTGAGGTGCTCATGAAAGAGTTGGAGGTCAATCCAGACAAATCACTGCAGGGTGGTTTGCGCGCCGCACGCAGGGCAGTGAGATTGTTGAATCAACTGGGGTGCGCGACACAATCGTGCGATTTGTTTTTGAAATTATGTAGCAGCATGCTCAAGACGCAGTGCAAACGTGTTAAACGAGAAGGGTCTATTACAGTGTACATTAGGTACTTGTCCAGTGTGGTGTTTACCAACTTATGCCACATGACCGAGGAGTTCTTACGGGCGTATCCGGATTCGCCAAGTTGTGCATCAGGTACACAAAATTAACAAAATGGCGTATAAGGGCGTACAGGTACAATATTCAGCACGCTTGGTTTTGGTTTCTAGCTTACGCTGTATGGGCAAGCAGTGAATTGTCTTTGTTCACTACGCATTTCATCAAGCAGGTGTTTGTACCACAAACTCCCATGTCCGCCATCACTGAGTGCGTTGCTTTGGTTCGGTACCAATGTGAAAGGGTAAGTGGTAGGCAACTCAATATACAACAAATTCAGCAAATACAATGCCGCCATCTAGTGGGTAGTTCTGAAACTTCCATTGACAAAGATGGCTGCCAACCTACAAAAACAAACAACCCTGCTACTTGTGTTTGTAAAAGCAATTTCTTTTAATTTTGCATAGTTATACTCATATGGAATTGATCTGTGTTATCAACTCGATGGTGCCCTGCGAACGCCACTCTCGCGCGCTATTAAAGACGCACGTGACAAACAAGTCGACGCAATAAAGCTGCGCGCAGTCGACGATAAGTGGATACCAATGGACATGCGCTCCAAATCAGCGTTAGCGCGCTTCATCCAAGAGTACAACGACTTGGGGATGAATCTCTCCGCCTATGTGACTGGCGATTGCTGGCTGCAGCTCACCGCCAACACCATGGCATTCACAAAGCTTTATCTTGCGCTGCTCGATGATTGTCTTCGCTTACAAACGTCCGATTTGCTACACACAATCGACGAGGCATTATATGCTGTTTTCGATGCGCAAATACGCAATACTGAGCAGTCCTTGCGCAAGGAAACCCAACCGGAGGTAAGAAGTACCTGTTAAAAAGAATTGCTGAGAAAGAAACTGCTTTGAAAACGTTTTGTTGCAGATGAGAAAATTTATAACGAAAAACGCCGACTTCCTGCTGAACACATTCCTAAATCATGTGCAAATAAAGTATGAAAAGGCGAATCAATTCGCCTGCGAGAAATTGGAGAAACTGCGCAAGGAGAATGCGGCTTTATTGCAGGGCATCTCGCCCACCAAGCGCAACATAACCAAGTATTCATCCAGCGAATATTTATAATTGTATCCGCCAAGTGTCTAAACTGAGCACTTGATAAGCGTAAGTCGTATGCGTCATATTTTCTAGTTGAGTTATCCGTACGCAATAACATGTTTAGAGAAAACCGAGGGAAAACGTAAAATTAAAATAAATTAAATATAGGCATACTAAAGGTAAAAAATAAAATAAAGATAATTTACATGTACGGCATATACGTATCGCATAACCTTAAGTTGCGCTTGAGGAAGCGCTACGGGAGGTATCCGCTGCTGTTGCGGCTTCCTCCAGCTCCTGGCTGAGCTTCTGTCGCTTTTTGGCGCGAATATCGGCCATTGTTTGCTCTATTGACCGCAGATCCTTCTTATTTTCACTGGGGACTGAAACCAAACAGTTTTCAAAACGATGTTCAACAGGGATGGAAAACGGTTTTACGAAACCGGTTAAATTCACCGGTAACCGAAATATTTATAATAAATTTGCGAACAGTAACCGAAAAAAAGAATTGGGGAAAGAACGTTAACCGGTTTTAACCGGTTTATGGTATTAGCAACATTTAAAATTAGCCGAGGAAATCATTGGGGGAGAATTTAGCGCATTCTCTCATGTTCACTCATCCTTACTAGGGGAAGGGTTTGCACCAGAGATGGTAAACGGTTCTACAAAACCGGTTAAATTAACTGGTAACCGAAATATTTACCAAACCGTAATCGAAATTTTTTTTTGAAAAGAAACCGAAAACCTTTTATTTTTTTCGTCCTTTAACCGGTTAACGATACTAGTCAACGAAACCAATTTAAAAATTAACCGTTATGTGTAACGGTTTCCATCCCTGAATTGTTCATAGAAATATTTACCGAAACCATAACTTTTGTTTGTCTCAGTTTTCTTCGCCGCCTCCAAAGCAGCATCGAGACCGATGAGATGCGCATACTTATCCTGATAGTTGCTGTTTGGTACGATTTTCGCAGACTTTCGCTTACGTTTCGATTCTTCTGCAAGTTCTACTTGCTCCTGCTTTCTCTAAACATTGAAATAATTGAATATTTGTAAAGAAGTCTGTGTTATGCTGGAGGAAAACTAAGGAAAACCTACAGTTTCAATTAACTGCTGCCGGATTTGTTCACTCCACGGATCGCCCCTGCGCCGCACTGCAAGTTCATCTTCACAGGGCGCATTTTCCTTTCTATATACTCTGATGTACCGATCAACACCATCAGTGCCAAATGCATACGAAATTAATCCCTGAGACTCGGCAATTTCATGTCTGCAACATGGACAAAACACAAATTCACAATACAATACAACTTAAATCAACAAACAAGCTATTAAAATATCTGTTCACACTCACATAATGCTTCGGTAGATGTGATCCATCGGCTGAAACTTTAGATATGTATGCTCTGGATTGCCAAAATAAGTGTGACACTTCTTCTCAATGTCCTCCTTGAAGCGCTTGAAGTGTTTCTTCTCCGCTTCCTTGCGCTTTTCGTACTCGGCTTTGCGTTCTGATGCGAAAAAATGCGAAATAATGCGATGTTTGGCGAGGAACGTGAAAACAAATGCAAGTCGACTGTTTGTACAGGTTAGTCGTCCATATACTCAAAGTACTCACTTTTCATTATGTCACGCTCGTTTTCGGTTAGCGATGGTGGCTTCTCCATGGAGTTCATTATCGAGCCGAGGAGATCCATGGCGACACAGTAATGATTAACTTGCAAATACTAGTAGCAATCAATGGCAAATGGCAATCAACAAGAAATAAACCCAAATTTACCACAAAATTTCTGTTTTCGGAATGCTGTCAAATGTCAAAGAATCAGTTTACCGGTTGTTGATGTTGGAACAACATCTGTCCGGAGGTGTTAGCCGCAATCCGCGAAAAAATTTACTTTGTTACTTCCCCACCGACTTGACGGTGGCAGTGCAATCGATCAGTGAAACGTGATACTGCTAACATCGTACGTATCCACGTTCAGCTCCGTGGATACGTGCGATGTTAGCAGTATCACAGGGATGAGTGGCACAGGGATGAGAGAACTTTTTCTTCTTTATTTTAACTACTAGGAGTTTCATCAAATGCTAAAAAATTAAAATTAACACAGGGTGTTGCAACAAATATCGCAAAAATGTTCTCCAACCGTTTTAAAGCCCAGTGTGTTCCAAATAATAAGGAATTACAAAAAAATCGACAGGTAAATGCACAAACTATTATACACGAAAACATATGGAGATTACAATTTGGGTGTCGAAAGAAAATTCCACTGGGTGTTGCAACACATTTCGTACTATCTTGTCTCATAGTATACTGGGTTTCCAAAATTAAACTATACAAGGTGTTAGTTTAGAGTTCTCCCACAACCATCACGCATCCACATAAACAGGGTGTCACAAAATAAATTATACAGGGTGTTGCCACAAATATCGTTTAAATATTTTACACGTCAGCAAGAAGTACATTGAGCAACCGTTACAACAATTTGAATATACACATGGTGTAACAAGAAAATTGCTCTGAGTGTTGCAACAATTTTCGTTCTATCTTTTTTTTGCTTATATCTCTGAAAGTATTGGCTCTAGAAGGTTCGGATTTTGATCAGTTCTTCTTGAAAGGGATCTACAACAATTACAAACGAGTCGATGTGCCTCGGTTGCCTAGTTCTTGTAATATTGCCAGATTTAGAACGTAGCTCTTAATGTATCCTCTCACCATCACCGATATGTTCCAACTTCAAGGCTCCGGCCGTATCGTAGATACAACCTATTCGTTTTTCTTATTTTTGAATAAAAAATTATAAAAAAAACTATATACTTTTCACCCTCAACTTTGTGTTGGCGCAGAATAATCGTATAGATAACATATTACATACAAGCATAGATCTTTAGAAAATGTTAAAATCAACGATTATTATTTAAATCCCATGTGAAAATTATACTTTTAGTACGATGAGATGAAACCGGTTTTTGATGGTTTTTGAATATATTTGGTTTTTGACCAGCTGCGCTGTCATCTGTCATTGTCAAATGTCAAATTTAAAACGGCACTCACTTCTCACTTCTGTCACGTTCGTCACCATATCGCTGAATTTTGGACCATAATTTTTTACACACGTCCAAAGTTCATTCGGCGTTTAAATTACTTGTATCGAGCGCGTGCAGTCTCGCCTCTCGCGCAAATCACTTCAGAAATTACCAGTCGCAGTAGAATCATCATGTCGATCCGGTTCGTAGGAAGTTTTCACAAAATATACCGCACGATGCAACACTTGAATACGGCAAGTAAGTTTTCCATCGGCCCCTTGTAGTCGTGTGCAGTTCAAAGTACAGATGCAGATTATACATACTTACATGAATTGATGCATTTTCCCTAGGTGTTAGCTACGTTCGTGCATTATCATCCGCCCAGAAGCACACCCAGCTAAAAGTCGTCGACGGCGTCGGCGTTTTGGTATTGAACTCGCCCAACTCAAAGGTAGTTGCAAAACATACACATGCACTGCAGTTAAACATGTTTATAGCCAATCATGATCATAGGTCAACTCACTGGGACCAGAGGTATCCGCTGAATTTGAGAGTCAGCTGAAAGAGATCCAAAACAATCCGCAAATCCAGGCGGCAGTGATCATCTCCGGCAAGCCGGGATGTTTCATCGCCGGCGCCGATATCGGCATGCTGGAGAGCTGCAAGACACAGGAGGAAGTGAGGAGCATCTCCCAGAATGGCCAGCAGTTACTCAACCAGATTGAGAACTGCAAAAAGCCCATTATTGCAGCCATCCAGGGCAGTTGCCTAGGAGGTGGTTTGGAAGTAGCATTGGCATGCCACTACAGAATTGCGGTCAAGGACAAGAAGACTGGCCTGGGCCTTCCAGAGGTGATGCTGGGTCTGCTACCTGGTGCTGGTGGCACCCAAAGACTGCCAAAGCTCACAGCCCTCCCAAATGCTCTGGACATGGCATTAACAGGCAAAACACTCAAAGCAGACAAAGCCAAGAAGTTTGGCATTGTTGACCTGCTGGTGCAACCACTTGGGCCAGGACTCAAAACACCTGAGGACAACACCATGCAGTACCTGGAGCAGGTGGCAGTGCAAGTGGCCAAGGAGATCTCCACTGGGAAGCTCAAGGTGGACAGAAGCAAGAAGAACCTAACGGAGAAAGTATTATCCTTTGCGCTGCAGTACGACTTCGTTAAAGATAAGATCTTCGGCAAGGCCAGGGAGCAGGTGATGAAGATGTCGGGAGGGTTGTATCCCGCCCCGCTGAAAATTCTAGATGTTGTGCGCACTGGTATTGATAAGGGTACAGCGGCAGGGTTTGAAGCGGAATCGCAAGGTTTTGGTGAGCTGGCGATGACGCCCCAGTCCAAGGGTCTCATTGGCTTGTTCCGCGGACAGACGGAGTGTAAAAAGAACCGATTCGGCACACCCGAACGCAAAGTAAAGTCGGTTGCTGTGCTTGGCGCTGGATTAATGGGAGCTGGTATTGCGCAGGTCACGCTTGATAAGGGATTTGATGTGATCCTCAAGGATACGAATGCGGCGGGTTTGGGACGCGGCATTGGCCAGATTCAGAATGGTTTGAACAATGCGGTGAAGCGGAAGCGCATGAATGCGTTGGAGCGTGATCGGTACTTGTCCGCGCTGGACGCAACGCTGAGTTACGATGCGTTTAAACACGCTGATATGGTGATTGAGGCTGTTTTCGAAGATCTGAACATCAAGCATAAGGTGATCCAGGAGGTGGAGGCTGTGATTCCGGCACATTGCATTTTTGCCAGTAACACGAGCGCCTTGCCGATTACGAAGATCGCGGCAGGTTCCAAACGCCCCGAGAAGGTTGTTGGCATGCACTATTTCTCGCCAGTTGATAAAATGCAGCTGCTGGAGATCATTACCACTGATAAGACGTCCAAGGACACTGCGGCTGCTGCCGTGGACGTTGGTTTGAAGCAGGGGAAGGTTGTCATTACCGTTGGGGACGGTCCCGGGTTCTACACCACGCGCATCTTGTCCTTTATGCTGTCGGAAGCAATTCGACTATTGCAGGAGGGTGTTGACCCTAAGGACCTTGACAAGTTGTCCAAGAAGTTCGGGTTTCCAGTGGGCGCGGCTACGCTTGCTGACGAGGTCGGGTTGGATGTCGGTGCGCACATCTCAGCTGACCTCAGCAAGGTCTTTGGTGAGCGTATCAGCGGTGGGGATGTCAACGTGATGAAGGACATTGTGCAGGCAGGATTCCTTGGCCGCAAGTCCGGTAAGGGTGTCTTCCTCTATCAGTCGAAGGGGAAGAATCGTGAGGTGAACACCGAGGCGATGGAGATCCTCAAGAAGTACTCGTTGGAGCCGAAGGGTTCTTTTACGGACGAGGATAAGCAGCTGCGCATGGTGTCGCGCTTTGTCAACGAGGCGGTGCTCTGTCTGCAGGAGAAGATTCTCGCCAATCCGCAAGAGGGCGATATTGGCGCTGTGTTTGGCTTGGGATTCCCGCCATTCACTGGCGGGCCCTTCCGCTGGGTGGATCAGTTTGGCGCCGCACGATTGGTGGCGAAGATGAACGAGTACGCGACGCACTATGGCGTGGCGTTCAAGCCCTGCGACTTGCTGGTTGATATGGCCAAGAACAACAAGAAGTTCTATCCTTGAACGTGCGGATGCGACAGTCACACTTGTTAACGCTAACACAGATGGGGAATCGGAGAAAATACGTGCCTTTGTCAAGAATTAAGACTCAAGCGAAAAGTCCTGCGAACTTATCGACAAATCGACAATACATATTCTATCGTAACTGTAAGATTCTTCCATACCATGTCAAACTGTCAAACACTTGATGAGACGCCACTTTTCTTCTTTTATATACGTTTTATACCATATTATATATTTTAGGCGACTGTTAGTTACTTTAAGCAACACGAAATACAACACTTGTAAATAAACAGTTTTTGATGTTGGTTCAATCCAACATTTAACAAGCACTATGTGAGTGTACTGTGGTACATTCTGGAAAGTTTTACTTCTCACAATTCCGCCGACACTGGGGGCAGCACAATCGCTGCGCGGCGCGCACGAATTCAAGTCTCACGGACTCGCTTTTTCCCTTTCTTTTACGTAGAATTCATTCGAAACTATGTACAAATTAATGTACATTTTATAAACTACCCCTAACTGGATAAATAGGGTCAAATTGACAGTCAGATGGGGATGAATATTTTGGAAAATTGCTACAATTGTAGTTTTTTTTATTAAAAAAAAATCATAAACTACCCCTAACTCAATAAATAGGGTTAAAATGACGGTTTGATTTGAATAGGGATGAAAATTGGTATTATAGTAGTTTATTATGTACAAAAAATTTTAACTTTGTAAACTACCCCTAATTATTGAGTCAGGGGTAGTTTATACTAGGGTAAAATTGACAGTTTAAGTCAGATGGGAATGAATATTGAGGAAACTTCGTACAATGAGTTTGTATGCACAAAAAAGTCAATTTTATAAACTACCCCCAACTCGAGAAATATGGCAAAATTGACGGTTTGAGACGGAAGGGTACTATAGTAGTTTATTGTTCGCAAAAAAAATCAAGTTTATTATAAACTACCCCTAACTCGATAAATAAGGGAACGATCAAAATTTGCACCAACATCAAGGTTACGGCTGTATCAGAGATATACTATGCTGTCAAGATGAACGTTCGCCTCATAAAAGCCCTTTTTGGGGAAATCCCTATTGGTATCGTCGTGGCTAATGCTTGAGCGCATACTGTTTGGCGACAATTCTTACTTGCCTCAAGTGCATTAGGATTAAAAATAGGCGAATGTTCAATATTTTTTGATTGTACATCCTGTCTAGTTTTTTGAAGCCATCATTTATTGTATCAAAAAATATTGAAAAATAGTTTAAATTTAAAAATCACATGTTCTAACAAATACAAAACGCTGTTACACACTTACACATTAAAAATGGCGCACAACGCACGAATGCTGTGCACGGAATTGGTAAACATGTACGGCGCATGTGGATAATCCAGCCCCCAGTCAGCCTTAACCAGCGGCAGTGGCAATTTCCCATACGCCGCAAACACTGAGGCGTTCCTGCCTTTATACGACTTGCCCACCATCTTCTGCTGGCGTTCACACAGCATCAACATCTTGATCAACTGCTGTGCAAAGTTGGGCAAACCGCAGAGGTACTCCCTTGGCTGCTCATCATGCGCAAACACCCACAAAAGCGTCGCACACTTCGGAAACAAATCATTCTCCTTATCGCAATAAGCGACCATTAGATTGATCATCTTCTCCATGTGTTCCGGCATCCAAGCGTAACGATACGTCTCCTTAAACTTGGCAATGTTAATGAGGATACCCGTAATGGCGGACGACATTTGCGTGTCTGTTCGAGAACGTGACGAGTTCAGCTGCACGTTGTACAATTCCTCGCAAAAATGCTTCTTCTTGCTGAGCGAGACGCACGCCTTTTGCGACAATCGCGTGATGCGTTCCAACTCCTGCGCCGCCTGCAACCATTGCAGTAGCTTCGTGCGTTCATTAACAATAATCATAATGTTCTTATGCGTGCGGTGATGCAGCGTGTCCTCCGGCTTGCTCTTGCGTTGCACCGCGTCTAAACTCAGCCTTATTTTAGCAAACATTTCGGGTTGCCGCGATCGCACGCTGTAACCACGCCAAACGGCTTGAATCTTTGTTGCTGCAGCTTTTTGGAGCCGTTCCAAACGTCGTGTCTCCTTCACCTCAGGGCGGTTCATCTCTGCAAACTGCCGACGCGCCAAAAATCCACGCCCCCAAGTTTGCAGCATCAAAATCACCCTTAACTTAAGCAGACGTTGAGTTTTCAGATGTCGCATCTTAAGATAACCTGCAAAAAATTGCTGAATCTTTACAGCGGCAATTATCATCTGCAAAAACTTCCCCCGTTCCTGTTTCATCAGCAAATTCGCACGGTATCTTCTTTGCACCTTCAACACAACATCCCGCAGCTTCACAAATTGAATACACTCCTTCTTCATTAGTTGATTCGCCCTGAAACGCCTCTGCACAAAGCCAACATGGCGTATCAATGTTTCAAACGCAGTGCGTTGCTGCTTCATCATTAAATTAGCTTTAAATCGACTCTGGATCATAATAACCGATCGCCTCAACTCCAAGAAATCATTTCGTAGCTTCTTCGTTAAAACGACGCCTCGGTACCATCGCTGTATCTTCACAATCGCCTGCTGCGTGATTTTAAATCGAGCACGCGCCATTTGCATTTCCATCGTCGCACGCCATTTTCGCTGCAGAAGGATCGTACATTCTCTCAGATGAAGATAATGCTGTCGCTCTGCTTTCCGCAGCAAATGCGCTCTGTAGGACATCTGCATAGTTTTCGCAGCATCCTGCATCTTCACAAACTCGCCACGATCATGAAGCATGCGCTGATTCGCTCGGAACTTTCGCTGAATGAATGTAGCAGCTTGTAGAGTCCGTAAATATTCCTCTCTGCGCACACGCATCAACCTCAGAGCTTCATATCTCGCCTCAATAATAAGCACAGCTTTCTTAACTTGGACATAGCGCTTTCGGCACTTTCTACCTTCGACGAGTGCTCTAAATCTGGCTTGAACGACTGTCGCAGCCTTCAGTATTTGCTTGAATTTAGTCTGGCATTGTTGCATCTGTTTACGTGCATGATATCGCGTTTCTATGACACGGACTGCGTTTTTGAGCATAATATAGCGCCCCCTGTGGTGTTTTGCTTGCACATTAGCGCGGAATCTTCTTTGTGTAAACATAACCGCATTTTTAAGCTTTTGATATTCTTCACGTTGGTGTTTCATCAGTCTGTTTGCTCTGTAACGTCTTTGAACAAACAAAACATGCTGTTGTAAGCTCAAATAGGTGCTGCGTTGTTGTTGCATTACTTTTTGAGCTCTGTACTTTCTTTGAACAAGCACCACTGCGTTTTTAAGGGTGATGTATTCCTTCCTCAGTTTTCCACCGATTGAAACAGCACGGTATTTCCGCTGAACAAAGACAACAGCATTTCTTAGCTTTAAATATTCCTCATGTTGGTGTTTCATAGCTCGATTGGCTCTAAAACGTCTTTGAACAAACACAACATATTGTTGTAACTGCAAATAGATTCTGTGCTGAAGTTGCATTGCTTTTTGTGCTCTGTATTTTCGTTGAACAAGAACCACTGCGTTTCTAAGCGTAGTATATTCCGCCCTCAGTTTTCCACCGATTGAAACAGCACGGTATTTCCGCTGAACAAAGACAACAGCATTTCTTAGCTTCAAATATTCTTCATGTTGGTGTTTCATAGCTCGGTTAGCTTTAAAACGTCTTTGAACAAACACAACATATTGCTGTAACTGCAAATACATTTTGCGTTGTTGTTGCATTGTTTTTTGTGCTCTGTACTTTCTTTGAACAAGAACCACAGCGTTTCTAAGGCTAACATATTCCGCCCGGAGTTTTCCACCGATTGAAACAGCACGGTATTTCCTCTGAATAAACAACACAGCATTTCTTAGCCTTAAATATTCCCCATGTTGGTGTTTCATAGCTCTGTTAGCTCTAAAACGTCTTTGAACAAACACAACCTTTTCTTGTAACTGCAAGTAGATTCTGTGTTGATGTTGCATTGCTTTTTGTGCTTTGTACTTTCTTTGAACAAGAACCACAGCGTTTCTAAGGCTAACATATTCCGCCCGGAGTTTTCCACCGATTGAAATAGCACGGTATTTCCTCTGAACGAACAAAACAGCATTTCTTAGCCTTAAATATTGCTCATGTTGGTGTATCATGGCTCTGTTAGCTCTAAAACGTCTTTGAACACATAAAACATGTTGTTTCATCTTCAAATAAGTGCTCCGTTGCAAGTTCATTGCTTTTTGTGCTCGGTACTTTCTCTGCACCAGAACTGTTGCGTTTATTAAGGCTATATACACCCTCCTAACTTTTCTAGCACGAAATTGCCTCTGAACAAACATAACCGCACTTTTAAGCTTGGCATATTCGGAAGACTGGATTCTCATGGCTTTGTTAGCTCTAAAACGTCGCTGAACATTCAATGCATGCTGCTTTAACTGCAAATAATTTCTTCGTTGCATAATCATTGCCTTCTGCGCTCGATATCTTCCCTGTACGGTAATAACAGCATTTTTCAGCTGTAAATATGCCGCCTGTTCTCGCCTCATGTAAAATGTAGCTTTCCATCGTGCTTGGACAAAGCGAGCAGTGAAACGTAACTGTAAATATTGCCTGCGTACATGTCTCATGATCAAAGTTGCTCTGTACCTTTTCTGTACCGCAATGCAAGCAGATCGAAGTGCCACAAACGAAGCACGACCCTGCTTCATTTGTTTCAAAGCAATATAATAAGTGCTAATCACAGAGACGCTTTGCTTCAACAATAGAAAGTGTTTCCTTGCACTGTACGTCCTCCACGCGTCTTGAATAATCCGCGCAGCTGCATTCTTCTTCTTCCGAAGGTGCGAGAACTGATACCAGTATCTAAAGTGTATTTGAATCACCAAAGCACTTTGACGCAGTTGTAAATAGCGTTGGCGACATTTAAACATGCGATAATACGTTTGAATTTTTGTTGCGGCCTTATTACGCTGAATATCTTCAAGTATCTGCTTAATCAGGGGTATGATGACCTGCAACCGTTGACGTAGCTTTTGTCTCGTGTACCACTTCTGAATCAAAATGGCCGCGTTGTTTCTCACTCGGCGTTGTTCACGTAACACTTGCAACTTCCTTTGTACAGCTGGACTTCGCCACCACACCTGTACCACGATAACAGCCTTAGTAAAACGTGGCGATTGAAATTTGTAAATGATCTGCCACAAGAAAGACAGGGTCTTCTCGCGGTGTCCTTCAACAATGTCCTTGGGTTCAATGTGACTTTCGATTGTATATCCAGAGCGCTTCAACGCATCGAACGCCAGCTTCACATTGTACACCTTCTGCAGTCTTGAAATAGCCGGTACACGAACCAAATCTGTAAGGCAGGGCTCCAATAGGATAATCTCCATGACTTTTGTCAGCCGCACGCCGTCCTTGAGATCCATGCCGAGGTCATCAACGCCATACTCAAACTCATGAATATAACTCTGCTTGTGTTGCAAGATATAATTGACGATTTTCAGTGGCTTTGTGACGTCACCAACCGCATAAAACAGTTCGCTAGAGAATCGCAGCAGGATTTCCTTGCTTTCCTTAATCGGCGCGTTCTTCACAAACAAGCACGGATCGTAAGGAATGAGCTTTTGCGTTTTGGCTTGATCGAGGAAGTAGATAAGAGATAAAAACTTCTTGAGCGAGTCCTTCTTCATCTCTATCGTGTATTGCGGCGCTGTGCGATGCTTATACTTCTTGACAAGGTACGGATTGTTAAAGAACCGCGCCATGAGGAACCTGCTCAAGCCCAAGACGTCAGCGTTCGAACGCAGTTCAATCTGCACACTGTACACCTGCTCGAGCCCAATGCGCAGCCACAACGGATTGTAGCAGAAGAACAAACGTAGAATCTCCTTCTGCAGGCCAACATCGCGATGCAAATCTTTATCGACGCGTATGGTGAACTTGTTGTTTTCCACCATGCCATGGCACTTAGCCAACACGACAATCATCTCTGGGGAGCGATACAGTCTCGTGGCGAGATGACGCAACGTCTGTAGCAAGTGATTCGTGTTGTATCTGCTGGAGACTTGCTCTTTGGTTGGGGCCTTCTCGACATCCCTGTTGCGACACTCCTGCCACATCTTTGCAACGTCAATCTTGACGTGTTTACAGTCCAGGTCTTTTGGTGGCGTGAGCAGAACATTCAGCCAGTTTTTGAAGCGCGCTGTTTGCTCGTCCATCCATTGTGGGTCGTAGTACATCGTGACGGCGATGAAGGGATCCACACCGCTCGTCTGCGCCAGCACGTACGGATTGCAGACGTTGTTGTAGAAGAGATCCGGATTGTGTGTGCTGGTGAATGCCACTGCTGTGGTGTTGATCTTACCTGAAGTTGTTCGAACGAATTGTTTCAGGTTCAATGATGGTTTCCTGTCGTAGCCTTTGGAAAGTCTCTTTACTGGTGATAGTTTCTTTGCAGGGTTTGCAGGGTTTGCAGGGGAAACCGGTGAGATTTTTTTGTGCTGTATTGGTGAGAATTGTTGTAGCGACTTTCTTCGTGTTGGTGTTGGTGTTGGTGTTGAAGATAGAGAAGATGATTTCTTCCTACTCTTACTCCTGATTGGTGTTATTTCAATGCTGGATTCTTCGGGTATTTTGCCCAAGTGTCTAAGTGGACTAATTTCGTCACATGGTGAGAGTGGAAAAAGTTTTGGCGAAGGTTTTAAAAACTCCAAAGGACTGAGCAGTAGTAGATCGGCCAAGTTAGCAATGGAACTGTCTTTAACATAAGTTCCACCGCTAATGTTTGCTTTGACGTAAGTATCTCCACTTGCATTTAAATGCGTGTCTTTTACATATGTTCCTGTACTAGTGTTACCTTTAATGTACGTTTCACCACTGAGATTTCCCAGGGATGCTTTCCCAAGGGACTTTTCACCGGTAGAACAGCAGAAACTTGGGGTCTGCCTCAATGGAGTGTAGGGTTCAGGCCAGCTTATATTTTGAAGTAATTGTTCCATTTGCTGTTTTGGTTTTGCCCCCAAAACCTCCAAACTATCATCAAATGTTTCCTTCCCTTCTAGTGAAGTTAAAAACAAGCTTGGACTCTTACCCGTTATGTATGTTTCATTTTTTATGATACCCTTCTTAGGAATCATGTTTTCCTTATCCTTATCCTTATTATACACATTGTATGTTGATCGCCTTGATGTTAAAGGTGATTGTCTGATTATTTGAAGTGAATTATTACTTTTGAGGACTTTTCTTGGCACTACAGATGACACTGAAGTAGATAGACGCTTTTTGGGTGATTTTTTGTTTGGAGATAACTTTTTTACTTTGACACCAAGGGAAACCTTCTTCTTCTTTGCTCCAGAGCCAGACTGAGGAAGAGAAGTGTTAGATATTTCAAATATGTACACATTTAATTGGCATACACTTATACTCTTGAAGGCAATGGGAATATCTCTTCTGATTCTTCCATTATCTGATAACTGAATGATGTCTCTCCATGCACCTTCAACCAGTGGCATCCAGGTGATTTCAAACATCTCTTGACTGGCTGCATGCACCATTTGCTCTCTCCAGTTGAATTTAACATTTCTTACATCAGGTGGTGCTTTCAGCAAATATAACTAGCAACCAGAACAATTAGTATTTACCACTTTTGTACAAGCAACTACACTCACCATGACATCACTTGCAGTTGGATTTCTGATTGAAATCCGTTTCGTTATGCAAATTCCCACTTTTACGTCCTCAAATGATAGCTTCGGGATCGGTGTGAAGGGCGCCAGCGATAAAACTTCGATCTCTTCAGGCTCGTCATGTTTATTCGCTTTTTTTACCTTTGCATTTTTTGGGGTTACAACAAGATGCTACAAAACAGCGTTTTAATTAATTATCCTGTACAATTAGGTGGTTTTGCATGCGGAGAAAATATGAGAGAATCTAACGTACCTGAAACATGTTTGTTTCTAAGCCTAGCTTATTTCTACACGTAATAATTTAGCAAAATACACAGGCCCACAGGCGGCACAGGCAAAGAAAACGGCTGATCGAGATTCGTGATCGTGAGATCGTGACCGGTGACGGTTTTGACGGTTACGTTTTTTGAACATTTGAAGGTGATTTCTGATTTGCTAATAACAGTGGAGAGTGGAAGGAGAACCAATCGCAGAGCAATGAGAACCTCGTAGAAGCGCACCCTCTGTCGAGGCATGGCATAAATGCATGCCGTATATTTAGTTGCCTACAGTTGCCTACATATTCAATCATTTAATTGGAAAAATGTTTATTCGCATTTCTCACCTTTGTAGTTTTTGGAGTTACAACAAAATATAACAAAACACCGTTTTTATTAATTATCCGGTGCAAACAGTTCGTTTTGCAGGCGGAAAGAAACGAAATTACATGAACCATGTTTCTTTCTAAGTCTAGCCTATTTCTACACGTAATAATTTAGTAAAAGTCACCAAATTCATAGGAGGCACAGGCAAAGGCGGCAAAGAAAACGGTTGATCGCATGTGACTGTTCTGCCGGAAACGTTGTTTGAACATTTGAAGCTTGAATGTGATTTATTTGCTAATGCTTTGAAATGAGTGTGGAGAATGTGAAAGAGAACCGCGTAGAGGCGCGCGCTCTGGCGACGCAAACTATAAACAAACTCTTACCGTATATTAAGTTGCCTACATATTAAATCATTTCGTTGGTCTCGTTGGGAAAAAAATTGCTGTCGAAAATCATGATTTATTTGAAAATTGAGGAGGATGTGCTTTTGTTAAACAGTATGGACGGCTATTGTTTGTTTAAGGACTCATCAAAAAGTGTGTAAACGTTATTTATAGTGATGTTAAATTGAAATCCCAATAACGCAACGATAAAAATAGCATCACTCAGCGATCGCAATTGTTTTAGTTAAAGCAAACCTTGAAAACGATATGCGAAACGACAAGATGCAAATAATCTTATCAAAAGGACAAAAGGAAGATGGACAGGAGAACCAAAACAAGAAGTAAATAAGTAAACTGGTTGAGACTTGAAAGTAGTTGTGGTGTAACGCCTGTAACAGAAAAATTGTGAATTTGGGCCTCCCCCGCAATGTGATGAATGGATGAAACCACGCGTGTGCTAATTATACATGAAGCTGCAGGGATGGTGGGATCAGGATTACAATCGGTTCGATCATCCGCCTTCCAAGTGGCAGTAGCAACAATTAGCCGAATTATGTAAAAGCTATTCTCTATCCTCACTGTAGTGAGCAAGCAGTGAGCCGGCCGCCGCCCGCGAAACGCACGCAAGTACGCAACGTTTGTCAATTTTCCAAATACTAAAAATAAAGGCCCCTACCGTCGCGCGCCCGCCAACCCAGCAGGCGAAAAATGAAATAACAATGCGTTGTGATCTTGTGGTTGCGAAAGTGAAGATGCTGCTGTTGCTGCATACGTTGAAATACGCATAAAAAGTAAGTTGGTTTTGCTTTTGGTTTAAAATGAAAGGAAGGTGCGTGGTTGCGACTTGCTACTTGCGTGGCACAGTGTGGAATTGATGTGTGCGGTCGTGTGGCGGCGCTGGCGGACGGTGGAGGAAGAAGGCATGCGCGCAGCGGCGGCGGCGCGGCGGCGGTCCGCGGGGCTCTGGCGTCGCGACGCGGCCGCGCGCCCGGGCAATAGATATTAGTGCCCGCGCCGACTTCCGCACCGACCGATCGAAATGGCGAGCTGATATTTATTTATATCAGTGTTGCAGTGAGTACCCCCCCAAAATCGAAAAAGAGCCGAGCACAGAGGCGCAGAAAAGAAGAAGCCGAGGAAGCGGGCTGTTTGAGAGTGTCGAGTGGCTGTGTAGAGTGAGTGTGCTGAGGGGGGGGAGGCCCAAAGGGGGGCTGGTGGAGTGCGTGTGCGTGTGTGTGTGCGTGCGACAATGGCACCGTGCGCTCTAATTAGTGCCAAACACAGTGCTCGTGGATAAAATCCGCACAAAATCGCCACACTACTTCTTCTTCTTCTTACTGCTATTGTGCATTGTTTCTCAAGTCTGCGGCATGCAACAAGCGACAAATGACGACGGCGGCAGCACGCCGGCGGCGACCGGCGCCACCGGCACCGCCACCACCACCAAGAGCCACGTGAACGGCGGCCGCTTCGACTTCGACGACGGCGGCACCTACTGCGGCGGCTGGGAGGAGGGCAAGGCGCACGGACACGGCGTCTGCACCGGCCCCAAGGGTCAGGGCGCCTACTCCGGCTCCTGGCACTACGGCTTTGAGGTGTCGGGGGTTTACACATGGCCAAGGTGAGTCACTAAAACGTTTGTAAAGGGTTAAAGGACTTCAAAGCAAAAGAAGTTACTGAAAAACGTACCGTCGTTGTAAGGCTGTGAGGTTAGGTTAGAAGTGACGACTTGTCAAATGTCAAATTTAGTTACATTCTTGTTACTCTCATTGGAATTCCTATTTGCCAAGTATTTGCATCTTTGTTTCGGATGTGGGATGTGCGATGTCAAAATCAAGGCGGGAAATTCAAATTACAAATATGGCAAAAGTTGCCGTTTTCTGCGAAATTTAGTGTTTGATTGTCCTGGATTTGTGCGTAAACACCGGTGACAAGCGAATCATGTCATGGTTGAAGGTTTACGAAATCGCCGCGAATCCGCATGCGAACAAACCGACAAATTTATGTCTTTATCACACTGCGGACTGCGCGCGTCTCCTGCGAGTTATTTTCGCGCCAGCGCATCGCATACAGGGCGAAACGCGAACTCCCATCGCAAAATCCATCACCGAAAGCACATAATCAATATATGTTTTGCTATTTTGCTGATAAACTTTAATGAATTCCGCCATTTCGGGGGAATCGTGGTGGCCTCTTTTCTCCTCATTCCAATACTGACGTCCTGATTTGCTATCTGATCATGTGCTATCAAAAACAGGTGGCTTTTCAACACCAACAACCTAACGCCCTTCATTTCATCAATTTATCTACATGATCTATGTGATCTATGACTAAACGTTACGTTTTGTTTAATGACCATGAAACTGCATCTACAGGGTGTTTTTTTTAAATGCATACTAAAATGCATCCCAAGGAGTAACATTTGAATGTGTAAAGACATGTAAAGAATGAGCAAATAGTTACCATTGCCAGCCACCAGAGAGA
>JARJDQ010010635.1:0-19271 GCA_030264215.1 Geostiba sp. GC000077 | reverse complement strand
CGAAAATACGTTTTTATTAAAAATGTGCATTTGAATTTGATATCAAAAGTATACCATTCCATTTTAAAAAAAGTTATTTTTGGCTGTATCTTTTTTATGCAACACCCTGTACACCTAAAATTATTTTAGGGTTGTGGAGATTTTAAGCAAGCATTACTTTTATCAAAAGCTTTTTTTGTATTATTAGTTTTTCTAACCAAAATCGAAGAGACCCGTAGGTCAGGGACACCCTGTATATGTTTTATTAAATCTGACATTTCGTGTCATCGCTTGAAATCGACCGCAATGACCGCACATCGCTATGCTCGGCTTTATGATTGTTATTACGACGTTTTTTATTGCTGCGCTGAGGCTGAGGAAACATCATGATCATCAAGCAGAAGAACTAATGACATTTTCGACATTTGCAAACACTACTGCAGCAAAGAAATGAATTTTAATTGCATAGGAAGCGTGACATCACATAACACTGCTGTGCGCATGCGCATTGATCACTTCGGCGTATTGATGCCACATGCCTATGATGCGTAGGATACATTGTTACAATACAATCAATGCGAAAGTGAAATGCAATGAAATGAACCGCACATGAAAACCAAAAATAATTGTGTATTATCTAACTCTAACATAACCATATCTCGACTTTATCATCTCCTTGATTACACACGTACGATTTTACTGCTGAACACTTTTCACAAGTTGTTTTGTCCCCAAGGTCAACAAATGTGTACGTTCACCTTTCACTTGTCAAAGCTGTCACTACTGTCACTCTGTCACTATGAGATTTGGTTATGTTCACGTTGAGGTTAGGTTTCCACGCTTCAAGTTCCCAAGAGGTCAAGATCTAGTTCTAGTTCGCGTTTATGTTTATGCAGCAGGCCAGGCAGCAACAATGCATCATTTATCTGTTTTGGTTCGGGCATCGGACTTCAAAGTCATCGAACACTTTCTTTCTTCGTGCCTCTTCGTTTCCGTCGCCGAGCCGCACGAAAGACGTGATTTCGTGATTTGTACCAATATTCTAATAATGATCGTCGTGTGCCGAGTGGAAAGTTATTGAAAAATGGCCGAGCATGACAATGAATCATATCACCATATTCCATTTCGCATATTCATAACCACACTTTGGCTTTTGTGCCCAATTCCCAATCATGTTCATACATCACATACACTTTCTTCAGCGACTGCAGCGGTGTTTGTCGCTGTGACTTGTTGTCGTTGGAAACTTGGAAAGTTTACCTTTTACACTTTTACGTGATGAGCAAGAGGAATAAAAATAAAAAGCAGAAAAAGTTCTGCAATGTCGAAAACGTAGGCGGAGACTCGATGAGTAATGCATTGTCATAAATACACTACACATTAATAACATACATAGCTTCATCTTAAAGGACAAAAAGCTAATTCTGAACTTTAGGCATTAGAAATATACAGGGCGATCAAAATTGATTGAAGTGACTGCGAGTACACGCAAAATATCAGTTAATCAGCAGGATAACTCAAAAAGTACAGATGATAGCAACACAATCTCTATTGCAATCAATGTGTATGCTATTTAAGATGATATGATTAAAACATCGTTATGATTGTATGTGTGGTTGCAAAGATATTGCATAAAAACTGTAAAACTCTGCTTTTTCGTGAAAAATCAGTTAATCAGTAGGATAACTCAAAAACTACAGTAGATAACAACANATAGAATATCAGTTAATCAGCAGGATAACTCAAAAACTACAGATGATAAGAACACAATCTCTTTTGCAATCAATGTGTATGCTATTTAAGATGATATGATAAAAAAATCGTTAAGATTGTATGTGAGGTTGCAAAGATATTGCATGAAAACTGTAAAACTCTGTTTTTTTCCTGAAAACTCAATTAATCAGCAGGATAACTCAAAAACTACAGATGATAACAACACAATCTCTTTTGCAATCGATGTGTATACTATCTAAGATAACATGATAAAAAATTCGTTAAGATTCAACGTTTGATTGTAAAGATATTTCATAAAACATTCAATAATCGATCACTCTGTAGATCGTTAAATGTACATTTTAATAAATACTTCTTATTGGGTATTAATGATTGCAATTTGCGAATGAATGCATCCTTGATATTTGGATGTTTTGATATTTTCCACATGTCCATGTCGTGCGCTCCTCTTCGTCTTCAACGTCTTCAACCCAACATACACCAATGCAACATTAAGGTTAGTTTACAACCGTACAATGTTGTGCGTGTTTCTGGTGTGTAGCTTCAGCTTGTGAATGTTTCGGATTTGGTTTCAATGTTTCAACGTTTCAATGTTTCCTCGAACGGTCGAACGGTATGAACACGACTTGTGATAGTTGTGATACTTGCGAATGCGAGTTCAAGCATCGATTTGTTCCCATGCCTTCTTCGTTGTTTCAAGTCAATGAAGCAGAACTCAAAGCTCAAAGAAAATATCAAAATATATATCAATTTCTGTTCAGTTGTTATAGGTTAGAATATTATGTTAAATATTTTTTCCCAAGTTTGACATATTTTAAACGTTTGGTACATTTAAATATTAAAGTAATTAGCATTCATTAATGTGCATTTTTTGAAAATATACAATATATGTTTGTGACTATAGCGTGTGTTGTATGTAATTCGTGACTGTCTGACATTTGACATTTACACTCGATATTACTTGAATGAAGATGATCCTTGCTTTGGGCTTTGGGCTTTGGCAAAAGGCCAAATTGTTTGCAATCGCGCGCATCACAACATTTAATTCAATTATGAGCGACACGACCAGTTTTGCGACTTTTTTTCTTTTCTTCATTTTTGTAATAGTTGTGTACAAGCGAAATTACGCAAAATAAAAGGTCTCAACAGCATCATCCAAACATACAGCACCCATCAAATACCAAAAGAGTGTTTTATGCCTTCAATCTACCGTGCAATTAATTTGTTTCCATTTGCGCATGCGCGAATAGCTGGAAGTTTGCAGGTCGCGATGATGTCGGGCTGTTTGGTTCTCACGCGTCCGCACATCGCCGGGATTTAGGTCACATTCAATTCATTTCAAGATTTCAATGCGCCATGGCGCATGCGCCACATCAAGATGCACCACGACCATTGTCTCACTCTCAATACGATCGATTTGCATTTCATTCGTTTGCTAGCTGTAGCTCATAACTTCATAATTTTTTGCCATGTTGCCGTTGCCCGTGGATAATCAATATAATTCAGAGCTGAATCAGCCAACAATTTGTTAGGTTATCTGATCGTTGCGTCTGCGTCCTAAATCAGTAAATCCCATTGTAAATACACGTTGCATAGCTGATCTGCAATGAAAGTTATTGTATCAAGTAAAATATCAATTTTGACACTTCAAGAATAATTGACATTACTTACCTGAAGAATCAAGAATAATCGCCAACTCGATAACGCACAATGCGCAATGCTTTCACCTCGCACGAGGCATTCGTATGTGCAAATGTCAGAAGTGTCACTCAACTCCAAAAAAAGATTCCATGTTCCATCTGATTGACTTTTTCTCTTTTTCTCCAGCGCATCGTTATACGCTATCCATGTGATGTACATGATTGTTTCTCATACGTTTGTTAAACAATTGAAGCTCATTCACAGCTCGCAGCAAAAAGTGGGCTTGGGCGTCTGAAAGTGAAACTTTCATGATTATCCGTTACAATAGTCACAATTACAATAAATGCGTATTTAAAGTCAACGTCTAAAAGCCGTAAGCACGTTAAGCATTTATTAATTTGTTGTGTTGGTGATCCCGCTTGCAGTATAACAGTAGCCGAGGCAAGCCGAAGTCCCGAGGTGAAAAATGAAAGTTATTGAATCTCAGTGAAATGATTTTATCACAATCACATGACAATGAAAGCGATTACAATTGAGAATTGAATAAAATCGCGACGTTTATGCGCCGTTTGTTGTCTTGATTAATTATGTGCGAACTTTTCTTCTCGTTGAGATACTAAACATGTTACAGCTTTATGCTATGCAACTAAATATACACATCAAGTTATACTGTACAAATATTCGTTCTGTTGCAGATAAAATTAGTAAACTTCGCCATGGAACGCTATCTAATATATAAACTAGGTGAGTATGTCACATATTCTTATCACTTTTATCACTTAGAACTTAATAAAATGGGTGTTTGTTGAAATTTGCAATAATCGCAATCGTGGATGAGTGCTATTGCTGATTTCCGGTGGGCCCGGTGATGCAAAATAGGTTAAATTGGTGCAAAAAGGTTTCGTCAGCTCGCATCCGGTAGAACCACAGAGCTACAAAACGAAGAAGAAATGCGAATGAGCTCATGCGAGGAAAGTAACCGATACTGCACCGCGCACCGCCGCGCGGCAGTGTTGCAACATTTCGGCGCGTCTGCAATAACACTTTGCTCTCATTACTCTCGTTTTGCGGTTGCATACGCAATGCGCAATCCACACACACACACGCATGCGCCAATCAGTTGCATCCGATGTGGAAGTGAGTAAGAGCAAACGCATCACAAAATGAGCAACGTTGACCTTTTCAGCGATGGAAGATGGTAAAAAGTAATTTCGGTGGATGGTCGTAATACTCGTAATACTCGAAATTGATTGCATCTCGATCAAAAGTACCTACCGGGAAGCCATGGAAGAAGGAAGATTAATTGATTTAACCTTTTTGAACTTTTGTAGTACCTTTCAACTTTGCTTTTGTTATACAACAGTAGTAGTTATAACGATTAAAACCGATATAATTGTTATAACAGTTATATTGCTTCAAACCGTTATAACCGTTATAACAGTTATGTCGGTTATAACCGCTATATCCGCTATAATCAGTAAACTGTTGTAATTGTAATAAGTGGATATGGGGAATAACGGTTTTAACCGTTAACGGTTATTGCAGAATATATTAAGTTTCGTGTTCTGTGTTTCAGGAATAACCGTTATAACAATTATATAGGTTATAATCGTTATAACCATTGTAACAGCTATAACAGTTATATCGGTTATAACCAGTTCACTGTTGTCTGTTATGACTATTATTACCTTTAACGGGATATTACAATTAATCGGTTAATTGGTTATGATTAACAGATATATCGATTATAACTGTTAACTGTTATAGCAAAAATTTTTAATTTTTGTTATATGTGTTTCAGGAATTACCGTTCTAATGGTTATAACCGTTATAACAGTTATACCGTTTTAACGGGAATAACAGTTATAACCGTTAACGGTTATTGTTAAGTTGATTATTGTAAGTTTGGTTTTCTGTATTTCACGAATATCCGTTATAACAGTTATATCGGTTATAATCGTTATAACCATAATATCGATTATAACCATTGTAACAGATATAACAGTTATATCGGTTATAACGAGTTCACTGTTGTCTGTTATTACTATTATTACCTTTAACGGCATATTACAGTTAACCGGTCAATCCATTAATCGGCTATGATTAACAGATATATCGATTATAACTGTTAACTAATTATAACTGTTAAATTATAACTGTTAAATAATTATAACTGTAAACATTTTTAATTTTTGTTATCTGTGTTTCTGGAATTACCGTTCTAACGGTTATAACCGTTATAACAGTTATACACTTATAACGGTTATAACCGTTATAACGGGAATAACAGTTATAACCGTTAACGGTTATTGTAGATTATTTTAAGTTTGGTTTTCTGTATTTCAGGAATATCCGTTATAACAGTTATATGAGTTATATCGGTTATAACCAGTTAACTGTTATACCTGTAATAACTGGTTAAATCGTTATAACGGTTTAACGGGAATAATTGTTATAACTGTCAACGGTTATTGTAAATTATTTAAAAAATTTTTGTGTTTCAGTATAATAATGGTGTTATAACCGATTAAGGGATATACCGGTTATAACTGTTAACGGTTATTGTATGTTTAATTTTGTTTTTCTGTGTTTCAGGCATAGCAATTCTTTTCTATGCAATTTACTGCCGAAGACCAATGGTGAGATTTTTAAACACATATTTTGTGAAGGACCATTATGTTGATTTTTTTTTTCTTTTTGGTTCAATATACAGGTTGTGCATTGTGAAGATGCAATTGGCAATGTCAACGTCACATCGCACAAGATTTCCGCACGTGAATACTTTGTCTACTATCAAGGTAACCTCAAAACGAAGCGTTTTTCATTTTTAACCCCACTTTTCGAAAATGTCAAACTTATGCAAATCATTTGCCTTGCAGGTGTACAGGGACGGCCAGGGGTAGACTTTCCGGTCTTCTCGCGAATACCGCGCACTGCCTTCAGCTGCAAAGAGGTGGAGAGCGGCTACTACGCCGACCTGGAGACGGATTGTCAAGTGCGTAATGTACCTGTACCTGTAGGCAACTTCCGTTTATGCCTTCCTAATGAACGAGAACAGAGAACATTTCATAAATGCCGCTTCATTAAATGGCGGCGCTGTGTGGCAAGCAGTGTGGCAACATGCACTTTTTCTTTTGCGGCTTTTCATTATGACATTATATAAGCATGAACGGCATGAGCGCCAAATGGACGACACCATGCCCAGGGAACATCCACAAACTGACACACAATAGACAATTACACTCGTTTTGCAATTGCAACCCGCAACACAGCAAAACGTACTTTTCTTTTCGGTCTTCTGTCTTCAGTTCTTCCTCTTTCTTCATCGCTTCACTAAAAGACTGAAACAATACAAATATCACAGAACGTGAATTAATAAAATGTACTTACTGTGTAATATTGTATGTTTTCAGGTGTTTCACATTTGCAACGAAGGCACGAAAGTCTCATTCCTCTGTCCGAACGGCACCATCTTCCAGCAAGCCGATCTGATCTGCGATTGGTGGTTCAAGGTTAACTGCACGAACTCACCAAATCTCTACGAAGAGAGCGCCGAACAGCTGCGGGAGTCGATCATCAGACGCAAGGCGTCGCGGCGCGTCGCATCCGCCAGCCTGGAAGTCCAAAATCAAGCGTTTCAATCCAACACCAACACTAATTACTTCAACAATGCGAAAACAGCACCAGCCCCGCAAATGACGCGCAAGGTCGATGTCGATGTGAGCGGTCGGCAAGGTAGGAATCGTCATGTGTTCGCCGTTGCTAACTCGGCGGAGGTAAGGACGACGAGTGAGGAAGAGATGCAGATACCCCAGGAGAGCGCCTCGTTTGTTCGCGACTACAGCCGCAAGGCGGCGCTAGCAGTCACCAAGAACCCGTATCCGAACCATCGCGAAACCTACAGCGACATTCAAGATCCGAAGACTTACTACACCAATCAGCCGTCGAATGTCAACAGCTTGAACAACGGCCGACCGTTTGTAGTGTCCACACCCAAGCTGGGCACCTACACCACAGAAAAGACCACATTTAAGTACTCACCCACCGTGCCAAGCGTCAAAAAGAACAATTACATAACCCCACTTCCCAGCGCCACCACAACGAAGAAATACATGTCCACGTACGGCGAACGCATCCGATTGGTTAATGCCTACGCCAATCCAGTGCCTAAATCATATTCCAACGTTGAGACGTTTACGCATCCACCGAGTGTGGCAAATGGCAAATCTACCACGTCACGCAAGCCAAAGTCAAAAACGTCGTTTACCATCGGCTTGAATAGCGCCCAAGGTTCCGTTGCTGTCAAAACACCCTCTTTGACAGATTCAGCACCGCCACGCACGAAAAGCAAGGGCATTATCAAACTTAACCTCTCTAGCGGTGGTCCGGCGAAAACCATCACTCAAAATGAGCGAAAACCGAAAATCCGCTTGGATTTAGGCGATTTAGAAGTGCCCAAGTTAAAGCTGTCATTGGACAATGAGATAACCTCAAATCCCACCAACCGTCCAACGAATAACGGTTTTTACGTCACTAAGAGCACCTTTAGGCCAGGGGAGTATGCAACCAGTGATTTCAACGCTGGTTCGGCGACTGGATCGAAAAACACGTACATTCCAACAACGCAACGCCCTCTAACGACAACCAACGGTTATTATCCAGAAACAACCACTTTTACCTACATCAGCAACACTTTGGGCTTTGTCAAGCCAACAGGCGTCCCGAAACCGAAACCTTTCGAATTACCCAATACAACCACACCCAGAACACGCACCACTACTGAGTACTATATTCGGGATCACACGAATCTTCCAAATTATCAAATCTCCTCAGCAAGTCCCTTCACAAATGTGCCACCAACACTGCCTTCGATTTACAGAGGCAAGTCTTACGTAGGCAGCACACCGAACAGCGTGAGCAGCTTGAATGCCTATGAGAAGCGCCCTCTACCGGAGAATGTCGGCAATATGCTGCAGACTCTACAGGAAATCGCCAACGTACGCTTTGCGCAGCAAGATGAAGCCAGACCGGGACTGGTGGTGCCACCTTCCGTCGGCCCGCAAACACTACACACGCTTGCAGTGTACTTCGCCAATGCTCTAGATTCCTTGGTCGAGGAGTCAAATTCATCTACAACGGAGAGCCAAACAAGTCAGCCAACCGTGGCGCCGGAAGATAACACATTGGTAAATTCACTGCTTAGTCAGGACACTGTCAATAAATACAAGGAGTTGTTTATGAACATGGTGCAGGAGGAAATGAAGGAAGCAGATGCCGATGCTGAAGAGCAAGACGACTTGCAGCGGGAGCATTCAAACAATGCGGTGCAAAGTCCACGCGTTCGTCAGCTGGCGAAAGTGTTCACTCAAGCGCTATCCTCTTATCTAGATGATCCAGAAAGCTTCAGAAAGGTGCTGCATCAAGTACGGCCAACGGAACCGCCGCCACTTAATACTTTAGGCACAGAGTCGCTGAACAACGAAGAAGATGAGTTGCTGAACTTTTCCGATGCGGATATCAAGCCGGAGAACCCCCGGTTGCCTACATTGGCGCCGCCCAATCCAACCTGGGGTTATATCCTTGCTTACAACACCACCGACTATCAACACAAGTCGAATCATATAGATCAGAACGATGAGAATCTGCAAAGTGCAGATAGTCAAAGCTTCATACCCGGGTACAACGAGATCAACTCCAATCGCGTTGATAAAGCGCTGAAGGACGGGTTGCCTAACAATCACTGGACTTCGAGTCCAGATGCGACGAAACTATGGCGCAGTACTCTGTACGTTAATCCATTGCAGATTAATCAGAACTTCGATGCGACTGAGGCGCTCATCGCGACATCTACCGAGGAGACGGAGGAGTTCGATGTGGATGATTCCACGCCGGAGCAGGAGCCGGTTGATGTCACCGAATACAATACAGAGCGCTACATTGACTACGAACTGCGCTCCCTGCCGAAGTTTAACCTCAATTCCAGTGCGGTGCACGGGCTCTTGATCGATTTCATGAACTCGTCGAAGTACGATGAAAATGGCCGCCTGCAGCGCATTCTGCGCAAGCTCAACACCACCGAGGATGAGTTCCTCACGAAGATGAAGGAGATCGAGCAGAATCCACTCACCAAACGCTTGATTTTGCTTTTGGTGAGCGAATGTGGCAATTCCACTGATGCGCGCACGCATGCAGTGCGCGATATTATCAATCTGGCGCATCAAGGCCAACCGGATGCAGCGACACCGCAGCGCCATCTACGACAGCCATTGGAATCGCTGTCGGGTCGAAATACTCGAAATCAAGTTCAAGGTCAAGTGCAAAACTCATTCAAAAACTCGTCCCTGAGCAAACTAGTTGATCCGAAGCTCAAGGACGATGATCAGGATAGCAGAGCGATTCAACTGCTCAACTCCCTGTATAGCATTGCGTCCAAGTACGGAAAGTAATTCCAAAACAACCAAAATTTAAAGCAACAGCAAAATTCTATGTTTTCCTAAGCTCCTTAGCAAATTGGCCAGATATATTCCTTAGCGATAGAAGATATTTATTGTTTTGTAAAACGTTTTTAACCTATAAAATCTTTACTCATCTATCTTAACCTAGAAATCATGATTTAAGTATATTTGTATTTGTAACTATTAGCGTGTATTTTGCCCATGTTAGTTGTTAAGTGTGGAATTTGTACATTTGAACAGAAACCAAGCTGATGAGTTCCGATGCGGGTTCTAACCTAACATTTCGCAAAAATCCGAAAAATCCTTAACCAATCACCATTCGACGTGTGCATATAACCATGTTTTGCATATTTTACGTTACATTCCCCCTAATACCATATTTGTATTGTTTTATTACATAAATCAACATAAATCTATTTTAAGATTATTAAAATGTAAGGTTATGTCATCATAGGTTAAGTGTGCATGTAAATATTGTTATACCTACTTCCTACTTTAGGCTTTCGTGTTTATGCCTGTAAACTGTAAATAAAACGATACTTTTATAAAATTATACAAGGATTGTATCATAGATATAGCCGTGAAAAAAATCTTTTGTAAAACATTTACTTTCATAGCAAAAAAAAAAGATAACTTTACATTTTACATTTTACATTAATTAATAGTTAATTGTCATACTCAGATCATATAAATAACGCCAGCAAGCAAGCAAATAACTGTTTTCCCCCCACATTCACTCAATGTACACTTTACACAATTTAAACATAAAACATAGATTGACTTCGATTCGATGGGCGTTTCCCAGTCATGTGATTATAATTATCGTACGCCTTAAAAGTAACAAATTGTTAATGTCGTTGACTATGGCATTGAATGAGCAGACGCGACTCGTTCAACGGTTTTACGGCAGTCAAAAGTATTGTAAATATTTATTGTTAAAGCAACACAGTTCACACTTGTGCTCGTTTGGTTGCATACAGTGGCAGTCCACATGCGAGCATTTTACAGCTCGGTGGTGGTTTCAACCGGCGAGTGGTCGCCGTAGCCAAAGCTCATGTGCGAGTAGTCTTTCTTTTCTCGGAACATTACGTTATCATTCGATGGGCTCGTATTCATATCGTCGTCTTCATCTGAGGATCTGCACACACCCAAAGTACAACAGTAAGTACAGTGATTACAAAATTACACAACAAGTGAAAAGTGAGGTTATGTTGCAAAAACTTAGCAGATACCTGTAAATATTGTGATCTCTTCGCATGGAATGCGTATTGCCAGCGCCAAGGATGTGATCACCGACGCTGGACGCACGCGCCGTAGTTGCCGACTCACTGCTCACGGGACTCTGCTTACCTAACATCACAAAATCACAAAAATATAGGTTTTACGCAGGGAATGAGTGAAAAACCCTTACCGTATTTCTTATGCCCCCCAAGGTTATCCTTACTGATATAGCTAACATTATCCAGGCTAAACGCATGATTCTTATTGCTAAAGTCCAGATGCAGGTCATTGAATTCATCGGGATCATCGACTGGCACGCACATTTGCAGCACTTGCGTTTCGTATTCCTTCAAATTGGGCTCCACATACACCGAATCGTAGCGTGCCGGACTCGCCGGCACCACATACGAGCGCTGCATCTGATCCTTGAACGTCTTGTACCGACTCCATGACACGCAGATGTATATGATCCCGATGATGCCCGACACGAAGATGACGCACGCGATGGCGATCAACGCGTAGGGAAAGACTTCGCTGTTCGCCGACGCAATCGACGCCGTCTTCACCTTGTGTATCACCAGCGGCTCGTGAATATTGAACGCCGTGTGCTTTATCTGCCCGCTGATGTCGAAGGTAATGTTGTCCATTGCGGGCTTATCAAAGATTGAACGCTGTACTAAACTATGGTTTCGCGGTAGGATGCTGTCGCTGGCGGGGTCGATCAGATAGAACCAGATATCCGTTGCAGCCGGATCCACTTCGATCGTCTCGTTGGCATTGACAAACTCTCGAGGTGCGAGCTTTTCGATGCCCATCACCAGCCCACTTTGATCTTGAATGATATCGGATAAGAGGTCCAGTTTCGTTTGGACTATGTCTGGCTTTGCATCACCAATCACCAGGATCATTCTGTTTCGATCATTTATAAGGTTCACTATCAGGTCAGTATCGGTTTCGTGGAAGTTTTTCGTTGCATTGGGATTGTCGCGAGCCGTCACTATCAATTTGAAGGGCTCTTCGATGGACGCAAAGTTTTTCTTCGTCTTTATGATCCCTGACTGGGCGTCCATGATGAAATACTCACTTTGATTGCCGCTCAGGGAGAAGTTGATTTTGCCCAGTTTGCCACTGTCCTTATCGTCCGCCTGAAATTTTTACTTTTGAGATTTATGCACATTATTGCTGGGCTGTATCTTAGACACAGCCGTGAACGTAGTTACCTTAATTTGGACGACGGTTGTAGCCAACGGGGCATTATCAGCTAAAGCAGCATAGTACTTCGTCCCCTTATCACCTTGATAGATGAAATACGGCGCGTTATCATTCACATCGCCAACGTTAATCGTCACCTCAGTAATGGCGAATTCCTTGTTGATGAAGCCTTGCAACGACATGATTTGCACTTCGATCGTGTACGTCTCCTCCAGTTCGTAGTCCAGGGTGGCGTTTAGATATAATGCGCAGTTTCTGTCCTCAGTGACGTTGATCGTAAACAAACCTGCAGGAAAATGATTTTGAAACTTTTTCTAACCCAGCAAACACCGAATCGTTTGCCCATGGTTGGGCCAAGATCAGGAAAGTGACGTTGGCCCAACCATCGGCCAAGGTTAGGTGTAGGTTATGTTACCTAGCATATTTCCCGTGATAATTTGACACTTGAGCGGAATATTCATGCCATGCGAGCGACTGTTGACAATCGTCAGCGTCTTGATGAGCTTCCCCAGCGTAGCGTTCTCATACACCTGTATCGTATACGAGGTGTCCGCGAATCGCAGTCCAACTTCCGGCGCCACAGTCGCCACATGCTGAATGTAGACGTCGAGGGTAATCACCGAGGACAACTGCGGCTCGCCCAAGTCGTACGCCCTCACGTCCACCTGATACTCAGTATCAATCTCCTTCTTGAGGTCATTGGTGACCTTGACATTCCCCGTGTCTGGATCAATCTGAAAGTACTTGGCCGCTTTGCCCCGTCCGATGATCTCGTAGCGCACCTTGTTGCCGGGTGCAGTGCCGTCTGAATCAGTCGCCATTAGCTTCGTCACTAACGTCCCGATAGCGACGTCATCATCCAGAGTGATCGGATGTGGGACTATCGTGAACACTGGCGGAATATCGTTGCGATCCTCCACATTGATCATCACCTTGGTGGTGCTGCCATTCACATTGGACATGTTCTCCAGCGTACCGATGACGAGCACATGCCGAGCGTCGCGTTCATAGTCCAAGCCCCGCAGCGTATAGATGGCGCCACTGGACTCGTCAATGCGGAACAGGTCAGTTGCACCGCGAACTATCACGTAGGTGATCTTTTTGATGGTGTCTGGATCGTGCGCCATTACATCGGTGACGAAGTAGTCGGGCATGTTCTCCGGGACGGTCGCCTCGTACTCCGGCCGACTGAAGATGGGCAGCTCATCTTCGATGTCTAACACGGTGACGGTCACGCTGGCTGTGGCAAGACGGGCGTCTGGAGCGCCATCTTTCGCCGTCACCACGAACTGGTAAGATTTCTGTTCCTCATAGTCTAAGGCACTGGTCGTGATGACTTCACCAGTGTCCCCGTCTATATGGAAGGGCAGGTTGGAGGGGATGGAGTAGGAGACTTTCGCGTTGATACCTTCATCGGCATCCGTCGCGTGGACGAACCCCACCGAGGTGTTGTTCATGCCCTCCTTCACGGTGAACGTATACGGATCCCCGACGAACTCGGGATTCTTATCGTTGATGTCCGTTACCTTGATGTTGATCGTGGCGGTGCTCGATAGCTTCCCAGCGTCCTCAGCCTTGATCATCAGCTGATACTTGGTGAGGTCCTCTCGATCCAACCGCCTTATCACTGTGATGATCCCGGTCTTGGACCCAATCGCGAATTGTCGCAGGTCGTTCCCGTTGACTATCGTGTAGGTGACTGGATCATTTTCGGGATCAACGGCTGTTACCGAAGCCACTGTGGAGTTGATACTGGCACCCTCACTGACCTCGATGTCGTACACATGCTGGTCGAATATCGGGGACTGCGTATTCGGCCCCGGACTGATGGTCACCTCCACAATCGCTTGGGTATACAACCCGCCCTTGTCAGTGGCCTGCACTGTCAAGCTATACTGATCACCGGCGTTGAGCTTTCCAACAGTCTCCAAAACCCCCGTCCTGGAGTTGATTATAAACTTATTGTTCCCGTTGTTGGACACGTGGTAGATGGAGTAGGTAACTTCAGCATTGCGTCCTTCATCGTTATCAGTCGCTTGGATCGTCATCACCTTCCTCTTGAGATCCCCGGCGGGGACGGACACCGGTGGTATGATAGGCAGCAATGGTGGATTGTCGTTTACGTCATTGAGGTTAACGGCGAGTGATAACGGTGCGCTGGCTGCGACGCCGGTTTTCTCACGCGCCACGATTTGAAAGCGGAACTTGCCTGGATTCGGCGGATCCCGATCGATGTTGTTCTCATTGACCACGAGGTAACCCGACTTGTCAATAGTAAAGTATGGAGTGGTCAGTTCGTAGAGATAGAAGGGTTTTGGATCTTCGGGTCCGAAGTCTTTATCCTCCACGGTGACCTGGATGGGTAACCCGAGGAGGTCTACCACCTCAGTGCCGATCGGGGAGTTCTCATCGACGAAACCCTCGGAGGAGGAGACTTGGATCTCTGGGGGGTTGGCATCGACCGGCTTGACGGTGATGGATAGCTTGGCTGTGGTGGATCTCTTTGCTTCCGAGACCTCTTGGGCTTTGAGGATGATGTCGAAACGTTTCGTTGTTGAGGTGTCCACTGCTTTCGTCTGGTGGATGGCTCCAGTGTCCGGATCCACGCGGAAGTAATCTATGAAGGTCTCCGGGCTGCCGCTGACGAAGGAGTATTTGATCGGGGCGTTGATGGTGTCCATGTCAATGGCCTGGATCTTCTCCGGGGAGATGTTCAGGACGCCATGGAGGACACCGCTGGATACCTGCGTTTTTACACAAACGGTTATTTTTTCGAGACATCGAGAATCGATTAATGTATCGTACCGATGCTTGATACTCAGGATTGATACAAGTTCCGTCCAGTAACATGCATCCTTTGTAGATAAAAGAAGGGTTCTGGTCATCATCGTCTTTGATGTTGATCGTGAGTACTGTCGATGAGGACATGCGTTGGGTTTCATTCCGGGCACGATCCTAGCAACACAACAATTCTACGTATTTGAAAATTTTTGAACGTGTTTTCTGGTTTCAGTGTCTTTTGGGACATTTGCTTTCGGTGGAATTAGTTGCAATAGGGTATGTCTTAATATACGCCTTATTAGGTATCTGAATACTGAAAGAAATTTGAATTTGAAGCATGTGTTCAGAAATATGAGGAATTTCGAAAATTTGAAGCCTACGTTTAGAGAGTTTTTGATGTCCAATTGGCTAAATAGATTATAACAAGGTATGTTTTAAGAAACGTCTCTTTCGCTATGAGAATCTTTAAACAAATTTAAAATGGGATCATGGTTCGGATAATCCGAGACATTTCCCATAACAGTATTTAATATTTCCTATCAAACTTTTGAAAACCCGCTTTGTTTAATTCCTCATAACTTCTGAACAAATGCATCAAATTTAATTTTCTTTCTTTATTCGGATAGCTAAAGGGACGCCTGTTAAATCCCAACTTTTTACAACCCCATAAAATAGCGAAAATGCCCTCAAAATGCAACATCTTTATAAACTCTGAAATTTAGTAAATATTTCGATTCAAATTTTTGAAAACTCGCTTCGTTGAATTCCTCATAACTTCTGAACACATACATCAAATTAAATTTTCTTTCGTTATTCCGATAGCCAAAGAGACGCCCGTTAAGACTCATCCTTTTACAACCCCTTAAATAGTGAAAAACTCCCCTAAAAACTCACAAAACTCCAAAGTTGAGTTCTAAATATTGGATTTTCTGTTCAAATTTTTTAAACGCACTTTGTTAAATTCTGAAGACATGCATCAATTCGAATTTTCTTTAATTATTCTTAATTATTCTTTTTTGCAACCCCTTAAAATATCGAAAACTGCCCTAATGAAAAACTGATTTTTTACCATTTTTGCGAAGACACAGTTGAGAAATTTCCTCATAAATTCCTAACGCATGCTTCAAATTAAATCTTCCTTGATAATTCGAATAGCTAAAGAAATTTACATTAAAATAGTCCCTATTACAACCCTCTCAATAAATGAGAAATGCCTCAAAGGACACTGTTAGGTTAGGACACTGTCCTCATCTTTACCGTAGCTTGAATAGTGAGATAATATCGTTGAGTCTTCTCATAGTCCAAGGTCCTGTTAACAGTGACCTGTCCTTGATGTGGCAGATTAATGGCGAAGAATCCATAACCATCTGCGGCGGTAATCCTGGCGCTGCCAACCTCATACTCATGTCCGTAACGCTTATCCTTTGAAGGGACGATGGAATACTCCACGAGGCCATTAACCCCGGCATCTTTATCCTTCGCGTGAATAAATTGGAAAATCGTAGTGCCAATAGGACTTAACTATAAAACAACAAAAAACAGGATAACAATCTTTCAAAGCTCTAAGGTAAAGTTGGTTCTTTATTACTTCAGATATGGTTGTCTGGTACGGAGTGTTCTGAAACTCAGGTGCATTATCATTGATATCCGTGAGGCGAACAATGATCGGAATAGAGCGTCGTTTGTGCGTTGCCTTAACAGTGCACACCAGCTGGAAGACAATGTGCGAGACGCCATCTTCGTCCCTGTCGAGCGGCGTCAGCAGTTGCAGCTTCTTGCCGTTGAGGAAGAACACCGCCGGCCCTTTCGGGAAGTGCAGATCGAGGAAGATATCCACATTGGGCTCCCCTTCGATGGGCAGTTCTTTTGGTATCGTCTCCTGACTGATTGCTAATGAAATGAATCAAGATCAACTCTGTTCTCATGGATATAATGATAAGCGATAACGTACATGATCCTCGACTTTCTTCAATGTCCAATATTATGTTGGACTGGCCCGTTGTGACATCACAGAGTTCTATTTTTGGAAAATTGGAAACAAAAATCTTTATACTTTTGTAACGCCCCTAGGGCGGTAAAGAAACGGTTACATATCATATGTAATGTTTCAAAGTGGCCGCCAAGAAATTTTACCTGTGGCTCGTGTGCTGAGGAGGCAGCAAGCTATTATCAGAAGGCAAGCGCATAGTTTGTGGGACGCCGCCATCAAGATATCCTGCAACCAACCAAACACCGGTGATTAAAAGCAATCGGAAGTATTTGAACAACCGTTAGTGTTCACATCCAACCATTGTGGATGTTATTGTTTGTTGGAAAAACGTTTGAAATGTGATTGCAGATGTTCTTCATTCTCATTCCAAACGGTGCAGTTTTAAATGTTGCGGATGTAATTTGTGCGACGACAAGATGGCGGATGAATTAGACACCTGCCAACTGCAGTCACTGGGAGCAATTAGCTCTGCCTGCGATACACATTTTACCGTTGTGATTGCTTTGATTTATATCGCGCTTTATAGCTAGCTCTTAACGTAAAACATAACCTAAAAGTTAAGTTGCCGGCTGTTGCACAGGCATGTGTTAATGAAGAGCACATTCCATGCGCCATCTGCACGTAATATGCTTCATTAGCAGCGAGCAGCGAGAAAACAATGATTAACCACAACACACAAAGTAAGTTAACCTAAAAATAAGGGGTTTCTCACCAACTCATAATTTCTCAACTTAAGTTTTTAAGTATGGAAATATTGTCACGTACAGTGTGATTGTTAGTAATTTTTATAATGAGCTTGCCTCGTTGTTTCTCTATTGTTGGTTTTAATTGTTATATTCTTATATTTTCCTAATTAGAACATTGTTTTACGTCATAATGGCGGCGGTGGCGTTACGCTTGTGCAGTGACCAGAAACGAAACACTTTCACGAGTTGGCACTTGGCACTTATTGCAAACGGATTATTACAACTTACAAGTGTTTGTAATGTTTGCTGCAAAGGTTTAAGTAGAAATATAGAAAAAGTTGTAATTTGTGGTGCTCATTGCGTAGAATGGTAAAATGGTGGCTGATGTAAAAGTAAGGTAAGGTTATGTTCACCGGTCACGCTGTAAGTCACTTCCGTATTTACATAACCTTTACAGTAACATTAGCTGTTTCTGTTTCAGTATCAGCCAGATGCTGTTTATAAAGTGTACATTTAGCATTTCATTTATTTATTGGTTGATGGAAATATTTCGCAACTCGCAAGCCAATCAGCGATGTAAAATAAAATGTGATGTTGGGCTACTTCCTGATCACGTATATGATCGCTTCTAAGTCTTATATCATAGAATGGTATGCAGTATCAGTATGCATGGGCACAGCAGTTGGTTGTATAGAGTTGTGATGAAGCCGATGAATAATTCAGGTAAATGTTTTGCAGATGCAGGTGCAGGTGATGAGAGATGAGATGAGGCGTGCGATGGAATGTTTGGGTCCGAACTGAGAGGAATGCACATAAGGCGCATTCCAAAAGAAGCGATTGTAAACAGAAATTTCGCGCCATAATAGTGAAAACTAGTGTATAATGAAGAAAAAAAAAAGAAAATGGAAAGAGAAAAGTTTTAAATATCGTACCAACTGGACTAAAACTCCTCATCTTTGAGGTAAGATCAACTTAGTGTCATTAAAGCTCGATTTATAGTACGATGTTAGCCGTAATTTAATTTAGTCGGAAAAGATTAATGTTATGATTTCCCTAAGAGCATTTATAGTTCGAACGTATTCCGACTAAATTAAATTACGGCTAAAATATACTATAAATCGACCTTTAGTTTATTTCTATAGGGTGTCCCAAGTTAAATTCAAGCCTTAGTTTTGTATAGAAATATTGTGAATTTTAAAGAACTACGGTAATAAAAGTTGTGAAGAATTGAAAGGCGCACAAGTTAAAATTATTTTCAACTATACTGGGTGCTAACAAAAAATAACATTTTCTTAAATGGAATCATATAATTTTAAAATGATGATAATTCCTAAAAAAATCATATCTTTAAAAGTAAAAGAGCAAAATGAATATGGTTTAGTGCAATTTATTCACAGAGTATGACAAACGGAATATATGTTAACATAGTCAGCTATTTCATTTTTACTAACCGCAAAATGCTTCTAAAAAATCAAAACTTACAGTTGTGATAAGTCGGACTAAGGAATTAAACGTGCTTTCATTTGGCATAACAAGTCCTATACCTATACCTAAATATGGAAACATTCGTGT